>CM032059.1:26036130-26054834 GCA_018831715.1 Matsumurasca onukii | reverse complement strand
AAGTGCACAAAATACTGGCTCCAGGCCTCTTCTACCTGACAACACAGCGCTTGAAGCACGAAGTAGTCGTGACTAATGAAAGTACGCTAAGACATTATAAAATATTTTAGTATAAGAACAGTGCGACCGCGATGGAGCATAACTGATCCGGAACGCAAAGTCGTTAAGAAGAAACCAACATCTGTAGGATCAAGAAGCACCACACAAACAAGTAAAAAATGTATAAGCAAAACCAAGGTAAAGGTGAAAACATATTTCCCAATATCCCAGTATTACTGAACTGGTTTGGTTGATGTTTAGTACATACCCTTGTTGAGAAGAAGAAATAGGTGTTTTTTATCAGTACTATGGAACTTTAGATCAAAACTCAACTCATGTAAACAAAATTTGTTTTCATCAATTTAGACTTTTTTAAAATCAATTTAGCGTTATTTTTTATCTAACAGTTTTTGTTGTATATTTAGTTGTGCATAATTTTTCAATATCACTCATGTAATAGTTTAGATATGTACAAATAAATTAGACAAATTAGAGAAAGTTAGGTAGAAGTCCAATTTTGATCTATAGTTGAAAGGAACAGATTGAGAGTTTCGACAATATTGAACATTGTTTTTTGGCAAAATAGTGAATATTTGTATTTGTTTTGCTTTTGCTCAATTCAAAATATGCATTTTTATCTGTACGTGCTCAATATTAAATTAAAGGTAAGTAGGCTTATCAATAAAGTTTATCGTCAATATTTATGCCGCTAGATTACGGACTCCTCGCAGAATTTTCACCATTGAAAATACATTTGCTTTTTATCTAACGGAACAAGCTCATTGTTACCTGACCAGTTTATGCTGGCCTTTGTAGTCGGGATTAACTTCATTTCACTATAATATACAGGGTGGTGCTCATGTCAAGCCGACCCACATGTTCAAATGAAACGCATGATGGAAACCGACCCATACCACCCAGTTATGATCGTAGGAATAACAGTATGCGATTGTTGTCTATCAATACAATTATTTGAAAATGTTTTCACCTAGTATTCTGCGGCATAGTAACAGGAAAAGAATATTGGCGAATAAGCCCATACCGCATAACATTGGTGGCGAATTTCTGGCAGGTACAGGTTGAACAGGTAACCGAATATTTGCTATTTCTTTATATTACATGGAATAATATTTTAGTACGGGTAAATACGAATTGGCGCGGAACGCTGTTTTCCTGAACGCTGGACACCCTGTTTTGAGAAATTCTGGTGGAAAGGTCTTGGCAGCATAGGAAGAAGACGAAACACCAGGGTACTCAAACAGGGTGTCCAGCTGCTCAGGAAAACAACGCTCTCAAGATAATTCTCAGATTTACCCAGATATTGAAAAATGTTCAGATAATTCCCGGGTTTCTGAATTTCGTGATGCTTAACACCCTGCCAAAGGCTATGTGAAAATACTTAAATATTCAATTACCTGAATATTCCAACACTTGCTTTTACATTTTCTCTTACTTATATAAATTCCACCACATTTCCAATATTATGTTATAATTTCTTAGTATGCAACTATTTCCATAATATTTATTCTTTCATAAGTATTTCCATCTCTGGTCCACCTCAAAGAAAGGGCTCTATTTTGTTCTAATTATTCTCTACCATTAAAGTCAAATATAGGTAAAGCTTGTGCTAGACAGAGTATTTTAAGTGTATTTATTGAGTTCAATGTTTTCCAAATAAAAATTGTATTGAGTAGACAAAACTAATCTGACATTGTTTTATACTACTACGCCGCTTTTGTTCTTATTTGATCCTCTAATGACAGGAATTGGTGGCCCATAAGTCGTTGACAGTCATGCATTTCATTGAATGCATGTCGGTCAAATGACTTATGGGCCACCCTATATTATAGTATAAAATAAAAGTTGAATGTCCAACCTGTAAAAATTGCTATAAATAGTCAAAATTATTGTAACACAGCTTGTTTCCATGAAAGCCGGATAAAAAGCAAGTATGCGTATTTTCAATAATTGAAAATTCTGCAGGGTTTTCCATGTGCCTAGCGAGAATATTACCGGAGAAAAGTGTCAAATATAAAACTTGTGGTAAATTTTCACCTTAATTTAATATTGGGCACATTCGATAAATGCATATTTACTGAGATTTAGGCCAAAAACTAAAACAAGTACAAAATGTTCACTTTTTTTAAAAAAACAATGTTCCGCCAAAATATCTGTCAGCAAACCTCAAATTCGTGGTTCAGCTTACCTCAAAACATATAGATCAAAAGAATTAGGACTGTACCTAAACTTTCCTCTAACTTTGCTAATTTGACTAGCCTAATAATGTAAAACTAAGTTAACACAGGTTGTGGGTGTAAAGGTAGAAATTGGTCAATAATTATTTTAGTAGTCATATGTTTATTCTTAAATTTCATATGAAAGCCATTAAAATAACCCATGAGAAATATCCACTTGAAAATTTAGGGCTGGTTGATTTGATAATCTATATCAAAGACGAAATAAATATGATATTTTTTTTCTTACATCAATTTATCACATAATAAAATGTAAGACCTAACAAGAAACCAAATCTTTATTAAATTATCATCCAAAGCAAAAATATATATATAAATTGTGCCTCAAAAGGTTAAAATATTTTCTAAACATAACAAACAACACTCAACAAACATTAGAGGAATGTCTTTGCCTTTATAAAATCAAATAGTCTTCTACGAATAAACTATATAATTAGTAATTACATAATTAATTATTATATTCATGATTACAGTACAATTACTTATAATACTGAGATGAAGTATTAAAAATTACTGAGAAAATGTAGGTGGTAATTGACCAACACAGCAAACTCTACTGGTTGAATAAAAGTAAAGAAACTTGTCTGATAAAAGCACAACAAAATCGGAAAATTTTGTCTCTAACTATAGTAAAATAAAACATTACGCATAGTGAAATGTCCACGGGCAAATTTACAGCCCACAAAACCTACTTTCTTTCTAGGTTAAAACACATTTTCGGCACTTCTAAATATTTAAAATTAATAATAGTATGGACATTAATTTAATTTGAAAAGCAGACTTTTCCAGCCACTTTACTAGAATACCCATGTTATGATCATTAATATGACAATACTTATTTATTTCTTATTGACACATAAAAAGGTTAATTTTACCTTAATATTCAAACTGGCCTTAGAAAGAAATGGCTTTTAGTAATAGAGGTACTGACTAGTGTCTACAGTACGGTTTGCCGTGTTGGATAACTCACCAAGGAGAACTACCTGTAAAATAGATCCAGAAACTCAACACTACAGACAAGCGGACAAGTGAAGAACATTAATTGTAAGCATGCAGAGAACATACAAGAAAGTATCACGAACATTGAATAACACCAACTATTTCTCTATTATGGTAAAAATATATTTTGTGATTCATTTTATGCAGGCTTTTAAATGTACAGATTTTGATTTTTCTATAACTCTTTATATATTGGGGTTTTATAACTTATTCACATTGAACGAATAATTGATTAAATGTCTGAAAACAAGATGAATACCTAAATATAAGAATTAGTTAAAATATGACTGAGTAGTCAACGGTGGTCAAAATTGAAAAATGTAAGGTGATAAAAACTGGACATTGTCTTAGGAACCAAGCCTCCAATGGTTCCTAGTCCACATAATGTATTAAATCTTTAGTATATAAAAAATATAATATGAATAAATAAAACTTGAAAGTACCCTGAAACAAAGATATCAACACACTAGTTTCAGGACTGAGCCTGTATAAAGTATATGAATTTTATACATATACCTATGTCCTTTTAACTTAAAAATTTTTTGTTTTCTGACAGAAGAAATGGGGTTGATTGTAAAATTTATGTTAGTAACTTTCAACAAAACAATATTAGAAAAAAAAAAATAAATGTAAAATCAACACCCAAATTGAAAAATTCTAAACTAAGAGCAAAAAAAATAATTTTGTTGCCAAAAACTTTTTTACACACATCTGGAAAATTACCTTTTCTTACAAATATAATAAAATGGATCTATAGACTAGCAAATGGTATCTCCATCCGAGACATCAATTGGTTATTTGGAAGTGCACAATCAAATCGAAAGATGTTTTTACAAAATTGGCTTTGTAACTAATATTACTTATTTTATCAATGTTTTAACATAGTCACACTCCAATGTAAGTTTTACAACCAAACTATATTTATTTCTGATTATTACATGTTTACACTGGATAAGTATTTTTATGATGAATTTCATTTATAAAACGTAGAAATGAATTATATCTAGGTTTTAGAACATAGTTATAAAACAATAATAAAACTATAAAATTACTGGACAGTCTAAGATTTATTTGTTGTAAAATAAAGCAAAATGAATACAAAAGACTAGTTAAGAACTAAGAACCCTACTTGGGCATCAGTCAAAAGCAAGAAATAATAAATAAATACATTACAACATATTGGCAGTGATCTTTTCAGATTTTGAATTTCTCGTTGTGCTATTTAATAATAAAACAATGTTTCAAAAGAAGTTATGGTATAACAAATAAAGTACATACTGCACAAACTTTCACTGCTTTTGTAAAAAAATAATCCAAGTTCAGAAAAAACTCATTTAAAAAAGGGACTATTGTGATAAATTTAATTAACTTGAGGAACTTCTGATCAATATTTCATCTACAATAGTATAATAATATTATACATATATTATACATTTAGGAAAACAAAAAATAAAGATAAAACAAAACGAGCACAAACATACAAGCCATCAAACAACATACAAACTTAAAGAGAACCTATACAAATTAACAAGAAATATATTCTAACTGGTCCACAAGACAAGTAAATTATGAATGCCTGTGATTCTTTAGCTATGAAGAAACTTTCATACATCATGCAACAAAATCTATAAACAGTTTTAATTACAAAATCCAAAATTGAAATGTTTTTGCTGAAACGAATTTCATTGAAAGGTTTTTGCAAGAAAACGGAACAAGTACTTTTTCATATTGAGCACTATGTAGAGTCCGTGTGGCTCATCAAGACTGAAACCGGTTATAACTGGGTTTGTATGCGGGGTGAACAGCTGATCAGTCTGTTCCCAGCACTCGACTGAAATGATACACTCTAACACTACTTTATGAAAACATCCTTATTTTAAATGTGTGTTACTGAAGACGCAGTTTGCTCCAATAGATTATTATATTTTTTTATATTTTAATTTTTTCTTTTATTATTATTTTAATCTAAATGGACCTATCCATTAACTGTTTAGCGGATCCGCGGGTCGAATCAAAGCATCAAGACGCGACTCGAGCTCATCACCGTGGCGCAGGTTCGATCCCCCGAGTCACCACTTACATTTGTAATGTGACTAATACGTGATGCTAGGTAAAGGTCGAGGTTGAATGGTAGAGAGGACTTTGTAGTTCTAACTGCCTCGTAAACAAGACAAAACTTTACCTATCAATGGATGTCTGGGAATATCGGCATGTTGCAATAACCAACGCACAGCCTGAGTAGTAGCGCCGGCAGACTGACCAGCTGACCGCTCCCTCACGCCACTGTAATCCCCACTTCCTCTCTCTAGGCTTCACAAAGAAACACACAGACTCTAGCAAATACCAGTATGGAAAACTGCAAAACTCAAAAGTTGAAAGGTCTAAAAATCCACATTTTTTGTATTTTTATCAAGTATTTCGTTTAGAGTAAAAATAATGATAAAAATCTGGCATTTTGTAAAATTGTACACGTCTCACTGAGAAAAGGAAGTCTGGTGGATATGTTTACACTCCACCTATAAACCAAAAATATTCCAAAAGATTTTTGAACTATCTTTGCTGTTTGAGGTGAGATTTTAAAGAAGTTATGGTTGAAGCAATATTAATCAACAGATTGATACAAGCAAAATAATTCAGGAACTGAAGACAGGATTCTTTTGAAAGTTTGGCACCAGCTACGCTTTGTTTTTGTTTTCAGGATTATTTTTAGTAGGCCTACCCGTACATTAAGTGGAGTAGACAGTAGTAGGGGCTAAACGTTCAGTCATATCCTAACTCGAACAGACACGTCTTCATCCTTCACTACACTTAGTAATCCAGAGTTCTCAGACATACAACAGTGTAAGGCCGTCAATAAGCCATTACTAGACTCGTCA
This sequence comes from Matsumurasca onukii, assembly GCA_018831715.1. Classification (NCBI taxonomy): domain Eukaryota; kingdom Metazoa; phylum Arthropoda; class Insecta; order Hemiptera; family Cicadellidae; genus Matsumurasca; species Matsumurasca onukii. The sequence continues at coordinate 26,048,665 of CM032059.1, read as the reverse complement.
CAAATTTCCTGTGATTTCAAAACAAATTGAGATTAATTTATTATTTGAATACCCTGATTTGAGAATTTGTTTCCACCTTAAACAATATTTAGTACTCTTCTCCTTGAGACACGCACCAACAAAAGAAACTTAGACGAGAAAGTAAAGTGAGACTCTCAACCTGAGACGCCGACAGGCAGGGGAGGGGAGGTGGGACATGGCACGCTACTGATTGGTCACCGCTGAGTAGATCACGACGCCCTGAGGGTTGGTGCCTGCAGGCGATAGCACCTGATGTCGTTAGCCAGCCTGTAACGCTCTGTATGAACGTTGGCAGATCCTGTAAACAGTGTTCACGATTAGTCATAAAGTTCTAATACCTAATGTAAGGTAGAATTTTACAAAATATCTATTTTAGAGTTCACACGCTAGTGGTAAGATCACTGATAAAAAGCTCAAGTCAAACATTAGGTTTATAGGAGGAAACACTAGAGATCTAGGCTTCAAAGCATCAGCAGTGAAATACAATTACTGCTAGACGCTTCGACTGAGTCTCAGCCAGTCAACAAGCTACTGAGGATGACTCTCCACACCAGGTCGAAACGCCTAGCAGTAATTGTATTTCAACTGTGACGCTGTAAACCGGAAGCCTTAGATCTTAGTGATGACACCGATCGGAAAGCCTAAGAGTTAAGATCATAGGAGTGTACTGAATTTCTCGATTTTATCTATTCAAATCTAGATAAAGAAATAAGTGATTGTTATACATATATATTTTGAGTTGAGTAGATTTCTTTCAGACATCAACGACTAAAAACTATGTGATGTTTAATGGTTGATAAATAAATTTTAATCATAGGTGTTGCAATATTTGATTACTGCACATATCCGTACTCATCAATGTGCATTGACGGACTATTATTCAAGTACTGACTCAAAACACTCATTAATCGAGCAAATCCCACACTCTTCTGAAACAACTAAAACAATACTGAGCTACTGTGAATGAAAGATTTTATCAGGTTTTGTGATACCTCGTTTGAATAGGTATTTAAATCTACCTAATTTAAACTGAGGAGATGTTCCTTTTACATTCGTCAAGAATTCTACCTGATCAGCCTTCATATTGCGCCTCAACACCATCCTCTGGTTGCTGTCCAGCCCTGTGGTATGGTCCAGGAAGTGTGGTAGGAAGAAGATGTAGAAGGTTTCAAAGTCTACAGACGCCATGTTGTATATTGCCGTGGCGATCTCGTCTGCTCGCAGCGCGTGAGTCTTCAGAATCAGCGTGTTCAGCAACAGCGCTAGATACTCGGGGAGAAACTGGGTGCGGAATAATTCCTGTAACAAGAGGGGATGGTAAGTGAAGCCTTCATGTTTTAAATTTTACTTTGTAGGGTTACATGTATCCATTGGCAAATTTACAATGTCCTAACCACTATAAAATCTTAGCCTGATAAGTTTTAGACGGTATCTCTAGAGCGGAAAACCGATAGAGTGGGATATTGTTGCAAATTATCAGAAAACACAGTATCGATTTTGGCTATGTAACTTGGTTTGATACTAAACATCAATTAAACAGTTTTCATAAACAGGCCTCCCCAGTTGGACTTTAGGCCTCCTTACATGACCTAAATCATCGTTTCCCCCACCAGTATAACAAGTGTAAGTTGGATACAAAAGTTATTGAAAACAGCTAAGACCCAATGGAATAGCTGTGACTCTCGCTACCGAGTCCACAAAATATTACTACAATATTAAAAGCATGTTACAGTTATTTATATTACTACACATATAAAGTTCTAGCTGAGCTCGTTGAACTGAAAGAGTTGGGCCCGTTATGACAGAAATTTTTCTTCTTCCATTATTGTCCAGTTTGTTGATCATCATTGTTGTTATAACCTCTAAAACAAAAATTCTGTCTGATCAAGAGAAGACAGGAGTGGTGGACCAATAAAATGGCCGCCCTGTTCTCCTGACATCACGCCTAGAGGTCATGTGGAAACCTGCCAAACTGTTGAAACAAAACTTAAGGGTTATAGCTTTACGGCGCTACAAAAAAGTTTGCATAGTTTTGCATTACATTTGTATTATTAAGTATCAAAGTTGAACTAATATTTTGTGGACACCCGGTATTATATATTTGCAACCAATTAACAATTTATTTTAGTATAGCTTAGTAATAACTTGTTGACAAAGATCAAAAAATACACGGAGGCAAACAACTGAGAAGGACTAGAGAGGACCAACCAGGAGAGAAACCCAGGCACTTTCAGCGGATTGGGATGAGTGGCAGAACTTTGTCGAGGCCTAATATTAGACCCACGAATCAATCGGACAGAAGTCAAGTTGGGTGAAAAAGTTCTTCCTGGCAGTTCTGTGGTAATGGACAAGTAAGTTTGTTCGTGACTGATCCAACATTTTATGGGAGACTCATCCGTAAAATAAAATATAGTTTCAGTAAATAGTAGCAGTAATATAGTTTCAGTCTTCTGAACTGTTTAACTTTGGGACTAGGTACTGACCCGCTGGTAGAGTTTCCACTGCAGATTGAGTATCTCGAGGGCTTGCAGGTTCTGCAGAAGAGTGTGATGTCGTTCTGCATGAGAGACTCGCCGAAAGCTTGTAAGATGGCTGCCAGCTGGTGCCCGCTCTGTAGCCCGCTCCCGTCAGCCACTGTGCCAGTGTAGAAGTACTGCCACTTGTGCAGCAGAATGCTGCCACAATCAAGTTCACAGTGAAATCAACAATAGTATTTTAACAAAAAGAAAAAATTTTATGCATTTTGCTTCTTTTACCTGGAGAGGTGAAGCTAGCCCATGACAAAAGTATGAGGAAGAGCTATGATTATTGTATCAGGTCTCTGACCTTGACTAGTTTGCAGTGCACACATTGTAACTAGGGATTTTACTTTGTTGGAGAGAAATTTTACGGTATAACAGTGTAGTTTTACACTTTACTAAATTGTAAGGGATTAGCTCATTGTTGATGAAATATCTGATGAATAGCTGCGGCGTTAGTTGGAAATAGTGAACACTATTAGTTTTTAAAGCGGTGACCGATATAATTCTGCAGAACATACTGTGACAAAATACAGCTGTGCTAATTGAGGAGTCATAGTCACTCTCACAGCTATTTTCTGAGTGACTCTTTTCTCCCGACATATTTCCTAGTCAAGCACCACTGACTTTACCTGGAGAGCAGGTGGAAGAGGCAAGGCTTGATGTTGGAGTTGGGGCTGTTGTAGATGGCCGGGTAGATGTGGTCCAGACAAAGTGTGACGCAGGACGGAATGAACTGCTTGAACACTCGGCCACTTGTTCCACTATCAACACTAGTAGTTGTAGAAGCTTTCTACCCCAAGCTCGAAAGTGATCAGGTCCACCCTGTACACAACCATAGTTTTACATTTTGCTCAACGGTTCAGTTTTAATTTTAAACTGATTTGGCTGCAGCTAAAAGCGCTTATATTTATTTTTTGAAAACTTGATATTCCTTTAATCTACTGACACAAAGTTTAAATGTTCCCTACCTTGTGAATAAAAACTATTTCTAAATAGTAAATAGGTCACAGATAATGCTTCCTAAAAAAGTTCAGTTTTAGTAAATAGGCTTTTAGGCAAGTAAGAAATTACTTGAACTGAAAGAAAATAACTTTATTCGATTGTACAAAAATACAATTAATGTTTTACAAACAATTCTTAATTACTTTCATAAAAAGAAACACAGAGACTTAGAAAGATAGGCACAGTTTAATAAAAAACTCACTGGATTGAATATAAAGTCTAGTCAAAAAGTATTTTTAAGATCATTTTTAAATTTTATTAAATTTAAAGTCTTTTTCAATAGTTGAGTAAAGCATTAAAACATTTAACCCTAGGATATATGTTGTCTTTTTTCAAAAAAATCTTAATCTATGCGGATGGTATTGAAAATTGTTTCTGTTTCTAGTAAAATATTGATGAAAATCACCAACCAGTGAAGACTTGGTTTGGACAGTGTATAAATACATTGATAGATATAATGGCTGTAAACAGTCAAAATATTTATTTCAGGAAATTTTGTTACCAAGCTTCGCTAACCCAGTTTTTAACATTGCGCGTATTCACAAAATCTAAGTCTTCCCAGATTACACCAAGGCCTCAAAGTTAAAATAAAATTACCGCTAGATCGCTTCACCCTCGTGTGGAGAGTCATCCCTCAGTAGCTTGTTGACTGGCTGAGACTGGATTGGCAGGCCAACCTTTCCTTATATACCCTGTGGGTCCTGTCACCTGATTTACCGGCGGGCGGAGCATGTTGCTCGCTGTCTAACTGGATTGGCTGGCTTCAATAGGACTTCTGAACTGGTTGCCAAGTTTTTTGATAATTTTATGCTGACTCTTTGTTAAAGTTGTCTTCATGATTAATTATTTCCAGATTTCTCTAATCTTTTCTTGGATAATAGTGCCAAATTTTTTGCTAAGACTTTGGTTTGTCAAAATCAATCTATGCTTTGTCTTGTAAGCCAGGTTCAGCATTGCCTAATTTTCTAAGTCTCAGTTTCACGGTGTCAGCATGTGCTCTTTGGAAGTCGCGGTAGTATTTAGCTGTTTCGCTTCACCAATATAGACTGAACCAACTGCAAGGTATCTCATAAACTCCAGGTGTACAAAGATGAATGTTGTTCTTCTACCGGTCTTGAACAGTTCCTGATTTTGTAATGGCTTGAATATGGTTTGACTGTTATGTTTTTCAGAATTTTCCTAACCTTATCTGTAGTCAATTGACGATAGAATGTAGGCTCACTGCGGAACATTATCTGTATTTATCGCCAAGACTTTGATGAAGTTACGGCTGAGTCGCTCTTGCAACTGTCGTAATGCCTTGTTGATTTGATGTCTTGTATAACCATTTTGCGTTTTCTTGGAATATTTTCTTTCTGACCAACCGTCTTATCTGATATGTGGATGGTTCTTGTTTATTAGCGTCTAAAACCCCATTCTTCTGTGCTGGATGATGGTGTGATTGAGCCGCTCAAGTATCTGTTTGTGTGTGTAGGTTTCTACATACTGAATGGCCAGAGTTCCATCTTTCTTTTCTTGTAGTAAGAACATCCAGAATGGCAAATCGGCCCTCATTAGTTTCCACTTCAACAGTAAACTTGATGTCTGTGAATGTAGTGCTCAGATGTTGAAGGTCTTTCTACATTTTCTTCCATGAGACCATAAGGCGCCATACATCGCTCTGCCACGTATCGTAAATCCATATTTTGGTTTCTTCGCAGTCGCTTCCAGTGCTAAACCTTCGAAAGCCCATGTACAAATTTGCAACTACTGGTGAAAAGCGGTGAACCCATGGCTTCCATCTATCTGTTCGTACTTTCCTCAATAACAAGTAAGCTATTTACTGAAGGAAAACCCTATTTGTTAAAACTCCCTTATTATCAGTGCCAGATTTACCATTAGGCCCACTAGGCAGCGGCAGGCCTATAGCAAAAAAAAAAAAGGGCTGCAGCTAGAAAACATGTATCACAATCTGCGTTACTGTACTGTTGTACAGGCAACCTCTAGACCTTAATGCTTACTATAAACATCGCGATATTGGAATGGGTGAGGGTCATGAGAGGGTAAAAGAAAAAGTACACAAAGGCCGTTTGAAAATTTTGGCCTAGGGCAGCTGGAAATCCTAAGTCCGCACTGCTTATTATAAGACTACTCCCTTTTTCAGATTTTCTCTGACTGTGGCATTTGAAGAGAGTGAGAAGTGTACATATTCGGACCTCATCAGAGCGCTACTAAATTCAACTTTGTTTAGATTTTTCTAAACAACCTACCATGTTCCTTAACCACTTGACGGTCCGGTTTTATTTTCAAGTCGGCACCGAAAAGGCCGGATTGTTTTATCTTGGAAATTGAAATTTTACATCATTATAAAACCAACTGTAATAACCAAAAATATTACCAACAAATAATTTACCATAAAATTTTATCCTTAAAATCCGTTAAAATATTTGCCAAGTTAAGTTGGGATTCGTATCCACAGCAGTTTTCATCTCTAAAACTGTTTGTTCACATTATAGCATTGTCAAAAGATGATATATACAACAAAAGAAGCCATATGAAACCTTTATAGCCAATTAACCATAAAATAAAAACCGTATATGTACCATCCCGAGTTAATTCGTATCTGATTTGTAACTGCTATATTCTAAATCACTTTCCTCGACTCCACTACTACCTTCACTATCATAGTCACTTTCAGTATCGCTCATTGTGCAAATCAACATGTGGTTTGTCAGGTGGGTGTGTGCACAAGGTCAACAACACAACCCTAACGGCGGCTAGCTTGCTCTCAAAGCGACAGTAGAGGTCTAGCATTGAAATAGATCAGTGCTGCATTCTTGCGGACGACGGGCGCAACTAACGCACAAGTCAACTCGATCAAATACAGCAGGGACCGGCAAAAACTAAATCACCTGAGTACACTCGGGCAAATACGTAATGGCAAAAATGGATTGCCCGAGTACACTCGGCCAAAACTGTCAAGTGGTTAACCTTAACACCCCGAGACAATATCAGATACCGAGCACTAACCTCAGTGCTAAGCTGGCTCAAGTCCGTGTTGAACAGAGGCAGCAGCGAAGGCAGGGGGTGGGGAGTGAGCTTCTTGTTGGCCAGTGCAGACAACAAGTGTGCTGCGGAGAACTGCAGCTTAGGCGGCTGTGAGTTCTGCAGCAGCAACATGCAGGCTTCCACTGCGTTGCCTACGTGCTCTGCAGTCACCCACGTCGGCAGGATCGCTGTCACCTCAGCGTGTCTGGAACACAGAGATAACCGGTTCTTGCTCACATTTAGGATACAGGGCACTAGGCCAGGATAAGGTAAACACGCATAAGACAACACAAACTATCAGTCCTCTTCTGTGTTTCTACTTTATCCAGGTAAGCTTGCTCTCCTTTTATATCTGTTGGTAAGTTAGACTAGGTCAGTTGAAAGGTGGCCGCTACAAATCGTAAAAAGATTAGATGCTACATCGCGGAGAAAAATGAAGCTACTCTGTGTTTGGTTTGTACAGAACGGAGGCAGCCTCCTCGTACACTAATACATTGTGACTGTTACATATAAGAATTTTTAGTGTTAATAGTTCTATTTTAACTCTAATTGTACGAAACAATGGACATTAAAAATCGTACCATAGATCTGGCCTAGAGAGAGAGAGAGAACATCTTTATTACAAAATTGTTAAGATTTGAAATTGTGTCAAAGTACAAAATATATAAATTATAAAACAATCACAAACAATATAACAACTAGAAATCATCATTATCAAAGTCTCTCCAGCCCAGGAACTCTGCTACTGAGTAGAATGGTCTTGTAGACAGCCACATTTTCAAAGGAGTTTTTAGTTTCACTGGATCAGCCAATTTTTTGAGGTCCTCAGGCAACGCATTGAAGAATTTAGCTCCGAGGTATGATGGTTTCTTCTCAAAAGTCCTGTGCGATGGTAAGGTAGGTTGTAGCTTGTTCACGAGCATAGCCCGACGACATTTTACTCCTCATTTGACGGTCAGTCCTTAGCTTAACTAGGATTGCAATAACAAAATCTTTCAAGTTATATACATTTAATAGCCTTGAAAACTAACATAGAAATTGATAGACCCATAAAATATTCTTTTACTCAAAGTTCTTGAATTTTAACTTAGAAATCAATGGATTTTTCTACCAATTGTTGTGTTTAAAACTACAAAATGTTTTGAGAGTTTGAAAACTCCTCTCGTTATTAAGTGAAACGTAATTTAAATCATATTCTGATTATAAAAACTAGTACACTTTACTACAGAAGCAAATCTATTTATCTCTAGATAATAAGAGGAGTTTTCAAACCTCTCGAAATGTTGAGTAGTTTTAAACACAATAAATAGTAGAAAAGTCCATCAATTTCTATATTCATTTTCAAGAACTTTGAATAATAGAGTTTTCCACGGGTATTAGTTATCTTTGATTAGTAGAAAACTATTGAGTAAACTGCAACACTCACACTGTGACGAACAGCCGTTGCAGCGCAGGGTCGGTGACCTTGCCGTGCAGGTTAGCCCTGCTCGCAGCCACAGCCAGGCTACTCAGGCTCATGGACAGGTTCATAGTAGCGGCGAGATGGCTGTGCAGGTGCCCCACGGTCTGCGTCAACGCTGCAGTGTCGTGCAGAGTCTGTCGCAGTTCTGCGCTGGGCTGCCTGTGGCACTTCCGCTGTGAACAGCAGCTTGGAGTACGCAGCGCACGATTTCTGCCAAGCATCCACCTGTGCCAGAGCAGACGACACTTGGTTTAGAACTAGGTGTTGAATTTAATCCTATATGTTTTTTTACAGGCAGCTATTTATATACAAAACAGTGTATTAGAAGTTTTAAAACCCTCATAGTTCATTTTAAAATACCACAGGTCCTAGGATGTTTAGTTCCTAAAATTCTGTTCTAGTTCCAATTCATGTGGAGACCCTAAAATAGGGGTGGACCGGATTGGATTTTTTCCTTCGGCCAAGAAAAGATTTTTCTGCTTGATATTGGGAAAATTTCAGCGGGATTAAAAGCTTATTTCAGTCATTCCAAATTAAAAAGAAAAGGTCCGAAAATTGACCGAAGATCTTTTACAGTAAAAGAAAGTATATTTACCCTAAAAAAACCAATCTTGTGTTTCTTTTGTGAGTTTTAAAAGAAATATGTATGGTACAGCATGATTGTCCTTTGATTTGATATTATTATTCATCGTAATAGTAGTTTTGCAATAAAATTAAACTTTGTTACCATTTTAGAAAACTGTGTGATCAGCTCCGGAGTCACGCACGATTCCAACCCGCAACGGGTCCGCAAAGTTACCTTGTTGAACCTTATTTAGTATTTACAAATCTATTAAAATACTAGCCATTGACAAATTACTAAGGTATTGAAAGTCTACTTACCACTCTGGAACAAGTTGCCATTGGAACTATATCACCGATTTTACCAATCACCTCAATGTTGTGTCTGATAAAGATCTGTCTTTCCGTTTCTTCCTGTAAATTATTATACAAAATATCTTAGTTTACATTTCAGAAGATTTATATATTTTACTGCATGAATAAAACAAGTCGTTCTTAAGAACGAACCACTATTTGGGTAGAATTTCAATGGATAGTCTCTCTGCACAAATATATTAAATAATGAACAAAAAAACATCCAAAACAATAAAGTTTTCTTCATTTCACAAAAAGGAAACATATAGGTACAAATCAAGATCGTTTCAATGAAACGTAGAGCTGTTCGCGATCCCGGATTTCTGGTACCAGGACAGGATTGAGATCATTTCCGATCCCTCCCCTGAAATTTTGGACGGAAGTAAAACTGCTGGTGTATATTAAATGTGTTATTTTAATGGTTCTTTCTAAAACTCTGAAAACATTAATTTTTTCACCAAAATTCGTGGCTAATGATGTAGTTAGCCAGCTGATAATGGTGTAGCTGCCACACACACTGACACAATGCACCTGCTCAAATACTGCAGCTGCTGTCTTCCCCTCTCTGCAACCACAAACCCCCTCCGTCTTTCTCTTTCCTTGTCCTTTCCACCTGTCTTCTCTTTTGTGCCTTCACCCCTCATCTCTGTGAGCTGGTAGCTCTACAGTCACATTCTTTCTCTCCCACTCCTTACATTATCAAGGAGTGATTTACAATCCTTTTGTGATTCATACTCCTGACTCTCCCCAACTGTTTTTGCAATGTTTGGGGCTAAGTGAGTCAGTGTTATTCATTGTAAATGGGTGAGTGGGTGATGTAATAGTTGTAATGTACTTTGAGATTTTTGATTTTAAAACTGCGGTGTTGTGTAGATCAGCACACTACAATAGAGCCACAAACAACCAATTGATCAAAAACAAAATAATTTGATTGAAGAATTTCAATTTTAGTTAATATTTCTTTAATAAGTCTATTTGCCAGTTTTTCCCGTTCCCGAATTTTTGCATAATCCCTCTTGTTCCCATCCCGGACCCAATATTCTGCTCTCGCACAGCTCTATTTAAAATGTAAACGTTCGAAAACTAATTATTTCAATGATAGAGACTGATGCTTTCTTTTCAAACCGTTCAGTTGGTTTGTCAAATGCAAGCTCATTTCGAGTGTTACTTACATCATCGTCAGTTTTTTCATCGTCTAGGTTCTGTTCAGTTCTCATTTTCTTGATGATAGCTTCGATAAGAGCGGTGGAGAAATCCTCATACCTACAATCATCAAACAGGAAAAATGAGTAAGTTATGCAAAAGGATAGAGATAATTCAAACAACTTATTGTTAATTATTTCAAAGAGCGAACCTATACGAGGGGGTACCAAAAAGCATCGAGAATCGGTCGATGGCGAGGTGGGGAGCGCATAGTTCACATTTTGGCCGATAGGGGACGAAAGCCCAACTCTTCCTGAGTTCAGTGCACTCGGTGTGGCCAGTCTGAGAGGCTGTGAAGAGGAGCTGTGTGCGTTTTTCTAAAAGTAGTTTTTGTTCTGCCTCGTTTTGTTTTAATGGTTTAATTAAATGGACAAAGTTCAGCAGTGAGTTTTTTGCTTTATTCTCAGTAAGAACGCGTCAGAAACGGTTGCAATTATTAAAAAAGCTTACAAAGACAATTTTCTGAGCAAAACCAGAGTAAAAAGAGTATTTTTCCCAAATTCAAGATGGCGCCATGTCGATTGAAGACAAGCCTCGTCCTGGACGACCTTCAAATTCTCTGACTGGTGAAATTGTTTAGCGAAAACTGTCAATATTGCAAGACGACCGTCGGAGGACCATTGGGAATGCTTCTTTGCTTTCTTTTTAGCGAATTTCAACACACTCCATACCTAAAGTTTGGCGAGATGGAGACTGGTTCTTTCATCATGGCAATGTGCCTGCCCATGTAGCCATTTCAGTGCGCTAGTTTTTGGCCAATACCAGCACGACCACCCTTTCCCCACCACCCTACCGCCAAATCTTGTCCCACGCGTTTTTTTATGTTCCCCAAAATGAAAAATTACATAAAAGATCACCGTTTTGACGAAAATGAAGGAGTGAAAAGGCAAACGAGGATGGAGCGTGCAGCCATTCAGATTAAGAGGTATGAGGGGTGCTTAAAACCATGGAAGCATCAATTGAACAAATGCATTAGACTAAATGGGGAGTATACTGAAGGTATACATGTAAATTAGTAAAAAGTAATAAAATATGGTTTTTATAGTGAAATTCTCGTTATTTTGGGTACCCCCTCGTAATTTGGCAAAACATTTGTAAGACGTGTACGACTTACTTGTGAATATGAGTAACGTCTTTGTCCGCGAGATAGTCGAGCAGTGACCCCCAGACCTCCAAGCACGAGTAGTAGCTGGCCACCGTGGGCTGACGGAATGTGTACTGGTAGAGTGCGTAAGAAGTCGTTGACTGGGAACAGATGGTTCTGCTCTATCCGGTGCCAGTGTTTGGACAAGCAGAGGTGCGACATCTCTGTCAGCTTGCTCAGGTAACTGTGGCAACATCGTCAAATCAGTGACATTTCATACAAACGGTGTACAAGTAGTCGGGACTGGTTTCACACTCTTGTTATGAAAAACCAAATACCTAATAGCAGTTTGTAGTAGGGGATATTTTCCAAAAAGGCCCTTGACTTTCTCAAGTTGCATTTGAGTTGACCCCTCAAAGTACAGTGAAAACCGGCATCTTATGATCCAGTACACTCCAGTTATCCAATATTGGCTTGGTGGTAGGCTAAATTTTACATTTTTCTTTGTTCTTAATTTACTTTTAAAGCAGTTAAAGAAAACTATGCAATTTTACCTTAGATGATTTTGTTTACATGGTTTGGACGCTATCATCTAAGTAATAATAACTGAAAATATAAGTAATAATACGACCATAATATGTCAGAAGCAAGTATCTTCTAAGTCTTATGACTGGCATGTTGTAAGGCTTAGGACTACAATTTCTTTGATCCTATTAATGCTACCAGTTATATCTGTAGTTTGTGATCACAAAATTAGGAGTATCAAGATCTAAATAAACATAATGCTCTTAAGCCACTCTGAACAAAGAAATACATAAAATATCCAATAATAAATTTTATATTTAGGTGAGGTCTTTCAGAAATGACAATTTTATTTTCAGACCAAACACCAACTATATACCAGATCAATTTTCTTAGCCAAGTTAGATAGGACCCAAAACTAATATTTGGGATTTGAACTTATGTGGATTTGAAATAATACAAAGTTTAAAATACAATAAGAACTTTCAACTGTAGAAATGCTTTAAGCAAAAAAATACTACTAAAAACTAGAGGATCGTTAAAACCACGAGCTACTTACTTTCGTCAATGTTGGACAAGTCACTCTGCTGCAGTACCAAATGTAACAGCTGATGGTTCTGTGTGCAGGCGACAAACACTGACGGCAGGAGCGAGTGTGGCACGCAGTTCTTGTACAGCACTTCGTTGAGAACTGCCAACGCCGCAGATGCCGAGGTTATCCTGCACACAACATAAACTTGGTTTACGACAGCCATTAAATTTCAATTTTCCACGCCT
>CM032059.1:25769996-26036030 GCA_018831715.1 Matsumurasca onukii | reverse complement strand
TAGTAAAATTGCTATATAATTGCTTTATTCTTAAAAACCTTGACTGGGACTCGTGGCGTGGTCCTGTAATCCAGCTTCATGGAGGTCAGGTTTTGAGGATGATATAGATCTAAAGTGGCTCAGATAGTCTCAGTGATCATCTGATGATACCCGCATCAACTCCCACCATCGTTTAGACATATCAGACCATCACCTGCGTGGTTCGGAAGTCACATTAAGCCGTTGGTCCTTGTGTTTCCATTGGTCGTTGGGCTATTAATTAATGACCCATTCTAAGGAAGAGTCGGCCTTAGTTTGTAACAAGACTACACCTCATAACTCATTACAACCACTCATCACACACATCCCTCACCACATATTTGCCTTAAAATACCCTTATGAGAGTGGTCGGCATCTCAAATAGTGATTTAGTAGTAGATTTTCACTAAATTATAAATTGTATGATTTTTGTAAAACGATGTGTTGTGACTTGGTATTGCTAATTTGTTCTTGTTCTTCAAAACTTTTAATAAAATTTTGTTTTAGTTCATAAAAATTGTTTCTGAGAAAAATCATACATTCCAAAATATACATCGATGTTAGGGTTAGTATTTGGTTTAATTTGAATAGAGTTCTACAAGAATAATTGTTCTTCTTCGTAAAAATAGCTCGTACGCCGTTTTTTGTAAAATAAATAAGTGATCAAAGCTTGCTTTATTAGCATTGCCCCAGATGACTATGGCATACTTTAGTTTTGATACAACTAGACCTTAATATATTGACAGTAATGTAGGTGTAGTACGAAATTTTGAAAGTCTTCTAATAAGAAAAGTGGTTGATGACACCTTTTTGCACAAAGAGTTAATATGTTGGTCGAATCGAAGGTTGCTATCAATTTTGGGTCCTAAAAGGTTCACTAAGTTATGGGATAGAATTTCTTCATTATCAATTGCAATTAAATTTAGATGTCTCAATATAGAGCTGTTCAGACGTGCCGGCGCACGGCGACAATTCGTATCGTTTGAAAGTGGCCTTACTCTTTCCTCAATAATTAATAAATCATCCATTTTACAAACTTCATTGATCAAAGCAAACACACTGTCAATAATGGTAGTAAACATCCTTTCATCATCAGTCTGTTTTTGTATTTTCATTAATCAAATGGTGTAGCTACAGTTAAAGAAACCAAATAGGGAGTTACTTTTCTATCGCACTACGAGCTTTTATAATAATAATATTTTTATTAGAGTGCCTAAACCAAATTGATCTTAAAATATAAAATGTTCAATGCGATTTTATTTATTTCTTACAGTTGTTTATGTTTCAGGCAGGGTGAACGACATGTTGAGCTGGCAAGGGTGGGTTCCTTTGTCACGTCTTAGCTACGGCATATTTCTGGTACACTATCTGCTACAAGACGTTCACACTTTTAGAACAAGGGTTCCTTTAACGCTATCTGCAGGAAATACGGTAATATTACAATTAGTCTTCGTTGTGAAACTTTTATATGTACAACATGAACAACAGATCTTGTTACTTTAGTGATCCTTTGTTTGAAGTTTCTTATTGAAGATGGCACAATTTCTGAGGTTAGAATATTATTATGGACGTTTTTGTTTGAACAAAACGTACACGACGTTTCGGGGTCTGGAATTTTACCCCGTCTCCAGGTGAAACGTAAGCTAAAACATAACACAAAGCATTAGAAAATTAGCTATCCTAAAGTAATCAGCGCAAACTGACCAGTTACCCATAACCAAGTAACCTTATTGTTATCAATTTCCTTTGAAGAAATGAGATACTCAAGCCGTCAGCATGGTAAGACCCAGACCCGGGACCGTGAAATAAGAACCAATCCTGACCCCCAGAACACAATTTAGCATGTTTTGAAGACTTTATATACATATGTATATATGTACTCTCCACAGGTCGCATTTTCTATATATTTGTGCGGGATACCAAAAGCTATTTCTGTGAACTAGTTTAATTATTCTCTCCTTTCTGTAGGATAAAAGATTTAGTTTATTTATGCATCGGAACTATTACCCCAAAATACGATTTAGTCTTTTTATCACTCTAGAAGCACTCGAAGTAGATGTTTAATGATCACATTATCGTTTCAACTACACTTTTAAGTCTTTTGCTTTAACAGCAAACGACTACCGACATTTTAAAAAACAAGTCGAATGTGTTTACTTTAGTTTAAATTGTTCACAATGGTAACACCCAGGCATTGAACATTTTAATTAAGTCCAAACTGTAAATATTTGTTGCCTAACACTATTCAAGTAACACTAAAAGTTAGTTATATTTTGCATTTCATAAATTTAAAATACTCCATTTGTTTGTAATTAACAATGTTTACTTTGATTCTTATTTGTTTACAGTGGTTTCTGTTTACGGCTGATTTCGCAGTGAGCTCTTTTCTTGCCGCTGTTCTCTACCTCTTCGTAGAAGCTCCGTTTGTCAACATGTTTAAACATTTAAATGTTTGATAGTTTAAGTAGCAAATATATCATCTTTTCACATTAATGGTGTGTTTAAGTTAATAACTGTTTTAGGCGAATTTTGTACATGTATCTAGACACTAATATTTCGTACAACCTCCCCTTTACTCTCAAAGGGGAACTTTGATGCCAAACTTAAATAGTTTTATCTCATATTATTATCAGACATATTATATTATTTTTAGGCATATCAGACCATCACCTACGTGGTTCGGAAGTCACGTTAAGCCCTTGGTCCTTGTATTTCCATTGGTCATTGGGCTATTAATTAATGACCCATTCTAAGGAAGAGCCGGCCTTAGTTTGTAACAAGACTACACCTCATAACTCATTACTACCACTCATCCTTCACCACATATTTGCCTTAAAATACCCTCATGAGAGTGGTTGGCATCTCAAATAGTGATTTAGTGATTTATCTCTATAATGATTGATATTTCTTTAAAATGTAGTAAGGTATTAAGGCTTGTCAAAGGACGGATCTGTGAGAATGTTGTTCAATTTAGTTAAGTTTCCAGCGTGTTTTCAAGCAGTGGAACAAAATGAAAATGCTTGAACAGAGAAAGAATTCATGCCATCAGCATGGTAAAATCCTGGCCAGGACCGTGAAATGAGATATTCATGCCATCAGCATGGTAAAATCCTTGGCCGGGACCGTGAAATGAGATATTCATGCCATCAGCATGGTAAAATCCTATTGGGACAAGTGAAATGAGATATTCATGCCATCAGCATGGTAAAATCTGTGGGACAAATGAAAATGAGATATTCATGCCATCAGCATGGTAAAATCCTGGCCCGGGACAAATGAGATATTCATGCCATCAGCATGGTAAAATCCTGGCCCGGGACAAATGATGAATATTCATGCCATCAGCATGTCCTTGGGACCGTGAAAAATGAATATTCATGCCATCAACATGGTAAAATCCTGGCCCAGGACCGTGAAATGAATATTCATGCCATCAACTGGTGTAATCCTGGCCTTGGGACGTGAAATGAATATTCATGCCATCAGCATGGTATAATCCTGGCAGGACCGTGAAATGAGATATTCATGCCATCAGCATAGAATAATCCTGGCCGGGACCGTGAAGAAATAATATTCATGCCATCAGCATGGTAAAATCCTGGCCCAGGACAGTGAATAGATATTCATACCATCAGCATGGTTAAAATCCCTGGCAGGACCGTGAAATGAAGATATTCATGCCATCAGCATGGTAATCTGGCCCGGGACCATTGAAATGAAATATTCAGCCTGCATCCAACATGGTATAATCTCTTGGGACCGTGAAATAATATTCATACCATCCAGCATGTGTATAATCCTGGCCAGGACCGTGAAATGAGATATTCATGCCATCAGCTGGTAAAATCCTAGCAGGACCGTGAAAATAATTCATACCATCAGCATGAGTAAATCTGGCAGGACAAATGAAAATGAATATTCATACCATCATCATGGTAAAATCCTGGCCAGGACCGTGAAATGAATATTCATACCATCCAATGGTAAAATCCTGGCAGGACCGTGAAATGAGATATTCATACATCAAGTGGTATAATCTAGCCCAGGACAGAAAATGAGATATTCTACGTCCATCAGCATGGTAAAATCAGCCCAGGACCGTGAAATGAGAATATTCATGCCATCAGCATGGTAAAATCCTGGCCAGGACGTGGCTGAATATTCATGCCAATCAGCATGGTATAATCCTAGCCCGGAGACCGTGAAATGAGATATTCATGCCATCAGCATGGTAAAATCCTATTTGGGACCGTAATAAAGACCATGCCATCAGCATTGTAAAATCAGCGGGACGTGAAATGAGATATTCATGCCATCAGCATGGTATAATCTGGCCGGGACGTGAAATGAATTCATGCCATCAGCATGGTAAAATCTAGCCCGGACCGTGAAATGAGATATTCATGCCATCTTGGCACCAATATCCTGGCCCGGGACATGAAATAAGCAATAGTCTGACCCCCAGAACATGTTTTGAGTATTTTTCTAATCTTTGTGTACGTCCGTTCGTATGTACAAGTCGCATTTTTTGTCAGATTTTTATTAAATTTGGTACAAATACAACTTTGTTGTTCCAAACCGTAATACTTTGATGATATGGTTTGATAGCTTGAGATAAACGGCGAAAATAATCAAAACAAACCACGAGGGTGAACAGGATCTGTCGGAACACCTGAATATATTGAATATTTATCACTGACCCATTACTTCTAATATAGGTCTCATGAGACAAGCCTGCTGCTGAACATTATGTACCTTTGTACTCCGATAGCATAACATTTCCTTACAAATGACACCATAACAATTGTGCAGTGACAACTAATAACATGTCACCCTGTACTATTAATAATGTATAATACAATCTATACGAGTGTACGACATCTATACAATGTATACGAACAGTGAACAGTGTCATGACAAATTAAATTTCTTTCAGATTTAAATTAAGATTTACTCAAATAAAACAACAACACAAATTGTTATAGTTCTATGGTTCAACATGAACAATTGCAGGGTTACCACAAAAGTGTGGAAACGCCTTTATAACTTTTTGACCAGTGTTTTCAGCACAACCGAAATCGGTACACTTGATTAGAGGAACCAAAAGTACCTTTTAATACATACTGGCACTTGGCACCAGTTTTCAAAATGGGGATTGGGTAGCCCATAATTTTCATAGGGAAGCCCCATCAGTGACACCTCATTTTGAAGGTCTTAGAAAAATTATGATTACGCGAAAGTGTGGAAACATACATAACTTTTAGTCAGTTTTCAGTGTAACCAAACTTGGTACATATTATTTAAGTTATCAAAACTATCTTTTAATGTAATGCATACTGACTTTCCCCAGTTTTCAAATGGGTGATTGGGGGGGGGAGGTAGACTTATAACTCTGTGTAACTTAAAGCCAACGCCATTTCTTTCTGGGTAAAGATAGAGACGTCTAAGTTTCAGCAATCATCATCATTTTCTAAGACCTTCAAAATGAGGTGTCACTCGATGGGGCTTCCCTATGAAAATTATGGGGCTACCCCACAATCCCCCAGTTTGAAAACTGGGGCCAAGTGCCAGTATGTATCAAAAGGTACTTTTATTTCCTCTAATAAAATGTACCGAGTTCGGTCGCGCAGAAAAAAACGGGTAAAAAAGTTATAAAGGCGTTTCCACACTTTCGCCTAATAAAAAGCTGTTCAACTTAAAATCGACGCCATTTCTTTTTGGTTTAAGATAGAGACTTCTAATTTGCAGCATTCATCAACATTTTTTAAGACCTTTAAAATGAGATGTCACTCGATGGGGCTTCCTTATGAAAATTATGGGGCTTACCCCCCAATCCCCCATTTTGAAAACTGGGGCAAAGTGTACGCACTAAAAGGTACTTTTTTTCCCTCTAATAAAGTGTACCGAGTTCGGTTGCGCTGAAGACACTGGTCAAAAAGTTATAAAGGCGTTTCCACACTTTTGCCTAACCCTGTATACGCTGTTTTAAAATAACAGGAAATAACTCACATGACGAACAATAAAATTGTATCTTGGTTGGGGTCGAACTCGCACCATCAGACTCAATGCGCTAGAAAGAGAGTTGTTTTGATCGATTACGGAGGTAGAGATTTATTATACAGGTTGAACTGAGACTCGTGGCGTGGTCCTGTAATCCAGCTTCATGGAGGTCAGGTTTTTAGGATGATATAGGTCTAAAGTGGCTCAGATAGTCTCAGTGATCATCTGATGATACCCGCATCAACTCCCACCATCGTTAAGACATATCAGACCATCACCTGCGTGGTTCAGAAGTCACGTTAAGCCGTTGGTCCTTGTATTTCCATTTGACATTGGGCTATTAATTAATGAACCAATTTAAGGAAAAGTCGGCCTTAGCTTGTAGCTAGACTACACCTCATAACTCATTACTACCACTCATCACTTTCATCCTTCACCACAGGCTAACATCCCTCATGAGAGTGGTCGGCATCTCAAATAGTGATTTAGTGAAATAGTGATTTCCGTCTATACTGCAAAGCTTTAATTCAAGCTGGAAAGTTAAACTTCGTATATTTAAGCACTCCTACGAGTCATTGCCGCATTTTATTAAGTGCTTAAACAGCTTAAAACTAATATATTTCAAAGAAGATGCATTAAAACTTATTGAAGACTTTACTTTTCTCATTTTTCTGAAGAATTCTAAATTAAAGAAACTGGGATAACGATTAACGATGGCAAAGAAATACAAACACTCGTGGAAACTGCTTTACAACTTTCAAGAGACCAATTACAGCCCGGAATATAATTCTCTCATTGGAGAACCAGCTTTGCTTTACATTTGAAAATTGTTGTTCATGCTAAAAATTCAATACCTTAAACTGTGAGTTTCATACCCCTCTCAAACTATGCCCTGAATTTATTATTGAACATTGGAACTTTGTATTTAGTTTATTAGATAGAGCAAATTAGCAAGTGTTAGGTATAGTGTTATTAAAACATTTTGATTTCTTGTATTGAAGCAAAATATAAGAGGGTTCAAGCCGCATTTGATACTTTAACAAATATCCCAAGTAACTCCATAAACTAAAAGATAAAAGTAATAAAGTTTGGATTTTAAAACCCCTAGGTAAAATGTGCAATGAGTGAGTTATTGCCATTAAAAGTTTAAAACAACAGCCAATTCGTTTTCATGATTAAACAGTATGTACTTTCTCCCCCGTTTTTATATTGGTAATCTAATAATGCGAGCAAAGTTTACTTCATGTCAATAGGTATAACCGTTTTTCATATAAAACAAAATGGTGGCTGCTTGGAATACAGAGAATTTATGAAGGTTTTAGTTATGATGTCCCCGTACGTACTTGACCCTGGAACAATCCTCAAATATTGATATAAATTTCTTAAACAGCCTGTATAACAGTGCGAAAAGAGAGAAGACTTTCAATGTAAATGAATCCTGTGGAACTGATTGGTTGCCTCGCGGCAGTCGGTTAACTGAACTAATTAATTAACTACGGCCATGCAATAAAGAACACCGTGACAAAGCATTGTATTTGCCGTTATTGTACTACTCTATGGAATATTTCTCACAATTTAACTCTTAACTCAATTTAACTCGCTTTCGGGGTTGGTATCACAACTATAAACTAGTTCTTTCAGTTCACACCGTTACTGAACCACACAATGGAATATTTCTTACAATTTAACTCTTAACTCAATTTAACTCGCTTTCGGGGCTGGTATCACAACTATAAACTAGTTCTTCCGGTTCACACCGTTACTGAACTACTCAATGGAATATTTCTCACAATTTAACTCTTAACTCAATTTAACTCGCTTTCGGGGCTGATATCACAACTATAAACTAGTTCTTCCGGTTCACACCGTTACTGAACTACTCAATGGAATACAGTATGTCTCACAATTTAACTCTTAACTCAATTTAACTCGCTTTCGGGGCTGGTATCACAACTATAAACTAGTTCTTCCGGTTCACACCGTTACTGAACTACTCAATGGAATATTTCTCACAATTTAACTCTTAACTCAATTTAACTCGCTTTCGGGCTGGTATCACAACTATAAACTAGTTCTTCCGGTTCACGTTACTGAACTACTCAATGGAATATTTCTCACATTTAACTCTTAACTCAATTTAACTCGCTTTCGGGCCTGGTATCACAACTATAAACTATTTCAGTAGTTCTTCCGGTTCACACCGTTGAACTTTCAATGGAATATTTCTCACATTTAACTCTTAACTCAATTTAACTTTCGGGCCTGGTCACAACTATAAACTAGTTCTTCCGGTTCACACCGTAACTGAACTACTCAATGGAATATCTCACAATTTAACTCTTAACTCAATTTAACTCTTTTCGGGCCTGGTATCACAACTATAAACTAGTTCTTCCGGTTCACACCATTACTGAACTACTCAATGGAATATTACAATTTATCTGCTCAATTTAACTCGCTTTCGGGCCTGGTATCACAACTTTAAACTAGTTCTTCCGGTTCACACCGTTACTGAACTACTCAATGGAATATTTCTCACAATTTAACTCTTAACTCAATTTAACTCGCTTTCGGGCCTGGTATCACAACTTTAAACTAGTTCTTTCTTGGTTCACACCGTTAGAACTACTCAATGGAATATTTCTCACAATTTAACTCTTAACTCAATTTAACTCGCTTTCGGGCCTGGTATCACAACTTTAAACTAGTTCTTCCGGTTCACACCGTTACTGAACTACTCAATGGAATATTTCTCACAATTTAACTCTTAACTCAATTTAACTCGCTCGGGCCTGGTATCACAACTTTAAACTAGTAGTTCTTCCGGTTCACACCGTTACTGAACTACTCAATAATATTTCTACAATTTAACTCTTAACTCAATTTAACTCGCTTTCGGGCCTGGTATCACAACTTTAAACTAGTTCTTCCGGTTCACACCGTGCAACTGAACTACTCAATGGAATATTTCTCACAATTTAACTCTTAACTCAATTTAACTCGCTTTCGGGCCTGGTATCACACTTTAAACTAGTTCTTCGGTTCACACCGTTACTGAACTACTCAATGGAATATTTCACAATTTAACTCTTAACTCAATTTAACTCGCGGGCCTGGTATCACAACTATAAACTAGTTCTTCTTCCGGTTCACACCGTTACTGAACTACTCAATGGAATATTTCTCACAATTTAACTCTTAACTCAATTTAACTCGCTTTCGGGCCTGGTATCACAACTTTAAACTAGTTCTTCCGGTTCACACCGTTACTGAACTACTCAATGGAATATTTCTCACAATTTAACTCTTAACTCAATTTAACTCGCTTTCGGGCCTGGTATCACAACTATAAACTAGTTCAGTAGTTCTTCCGGTTCACACCGTTACTGAACTACTCAATGGAATATTTCTCACAATTTAACTCTTAACTCAATTTAACTCGCTTTCGGGCCTGGTATCACAACTTCAAACTAGTTCTTCCGGTTCACACCGTTACTGAACTACTCAATGGAATATTTCTCACAATTTAACTCTTAACTCAATTTAACTCGCTTTCGGGCCTGGTATCACAACTTTAAACTAGTTCTTCCGGTTCACACCACCGTAACTGAACTACTCAATGGAATATTTCTAAATTTAACTCTTAACTCAATTTAACTCGCTTTCGGGCCTGGTATCACAACTATAAACTAGTTCATTAGTTCTTCGGTTCACCGTTACTGAACTACTCAATGGAATATTTCTCACAATTTAACTCTTAACTCAATTTAACTCGCTTTCGGGCCTGGTATCACAACTCATTAGTTCTTCGGTTCTTTTCCGTAACTTCTGAACTACTGGAATATTTCTCACAATTTAATTCTTAACTCAATTTAACTCCTTTCGGGCCTGGTATCACAACTATAAACTAGTTCGGTTCACACCGTTACTGAACTACTCAATGGAATATTTCTCACAATTTAACTCTTAACTCAATTTAACTCGCTTTCGGGCCTGGTATCACAACTTTATTAGTTCTTCCGGTTCACACCAGTTACTGAACTACTCAATGGAATATTTCTCACAATTTAACTCTTAACTCAATTTAACTCGCTTTCGGGCCTGGTATCACAACTATAAACTAGTTCTTCCGGTTCACACCGTTACTGAACTACTCAATGGAATATTTCTCACATTTAACTCTTAACTCAATTTAACTCGCTTTCGGGCTGGTATCACAACTTAAACTAGTTCTTCGGTTCACACCGTTACTGAACTACTCAATGGAATATTTCTCACAATTTAACTCTTAACTCAATTTAACTCGCTTTCGGGGCTGGTATCACAACTATAAACTAGTTCTTCCGGTTCACACCGTTACTGAACTACTCAATGGAATATTTCTCACAAATTAACTCTTAACTCAATTTGACTCGCTTTCGGGGCTGGTATCACAACCATAAACTAGTTCTTCCGGTTCACACCGTGTGCAAACTTCATAATTAGATTGAGATATGTCGGCTTCGCTGCGGAGCAGCTCCACCTTCATTCTCTCAGCCAATCAGTTATTTGGTGTTTTTATACCTTGCAAAGACCGAAACTGGCGTCAAAAATTCCTGTCTTTCTGCCTGTAACGTTTTTAAGGCATATTAGACCGTTTAAAACTCAAAATTGGCTGAAACTATGGCGGTGAATCTTCGTTTGAGGGTTAAGCCCATTACGCAGTGTGTCTTTAGCTATAATTCTTATCCATACAACATACACAAAATAAATAGCAAGGGGCCAAAGTGGACCGTATTCGGGTTTATACTGAAAGAGTTAAAATCGTATAAAAATTGTTTACTTTCAAACCAATACACAGGTTATATGAACCCATAGTTATCACATAGTTATTAAACATTCTTATTTGTGTTTATTTCAAATAACAGCAATTTGGGTTTTATACAGGGTCAATTTGTTATCAAAAGCCCGGAACGTAAATTTAAATTAAGTTTTTGGAGAATAATTTTAAAACTTAACATTACGGGCGGTAAAAATAACCATAAATGACCAACCAGTTTCGCCGACGGGCATTCGAAAATTCAGGTTTTCCAGTGTCTAGAAACTACAAAGCCTCGCGTAAACTTTGAACACGTGACTTATAGTTCCTTTACTTAAAACGCACAGTGGAAATTCATCGTAAGGATCAATATTTCATGAAGCGCAAATTTAAAGGCACAAAAACAAATATTACTCAAAATGTCCACAACTCTAAATCCTACGTGCGCTTAGGTCGCCCCTCTCTTATACGCGCGCGAACTAAGTTGTATCGTTATATTTTGACATCCGTACTTAACACTACGTTTTGTTTCGAGTCATCAATAAAACGAATGATTACAAAAGCCAACTAAACACTCAATCCACGGTAAATTAAGTTCGGCATTGCGTTTCAAATCCCTCGTACAAATTGATTGGTTTTGTCACAGCCTATTAGTTTTAATCCGAACATATTTCCAAGTACTTGGGATTACCGGTACATATTTTACACATTACTTTCGGAGAAATTTTATCAATTACATATTAGGATTTAGAGTTCAACATTTCGAGCAATATTTGTTTTTTGTGCCTTTAGGTTTTCACTATGTATAATGGCGATTAATTTATTAGTGAATTTACTTTTGAACAATTAGGTACTGATGCCGTCAGCATGGTAGAGCCTATGCCTTGAATCATAGAATTGGCACTAGTTGTGAAAATTCCCCAAAGTGTTATATATTGTTTAGCTACTTATATTAAAGTAGTTAAACAATATTTTAAATGCGTTTATATAATGTATTAAAACCTGCAGTTAAGTATCACGTAAATTTACGGCAGAAAGTCAAAGCTACGCTGACAGCATCGTAACAACCTTTATACGAGCAATAAAGCAAAAAAATTACAGTAATAAATTGCATAGGAAATTCGTGTCAATCACGCTAGCGGTGCTCTAGCGCTTAGCTGCCCATCGGCCTGGTGTTTCAAATTAATCCCGGCTAAGAATGCATTTAAGTTGAGAAAGTCAGGATACGCTGGTACTAAATGCTTGGCTACTAGTATGATTGAAATTAAAACACTTTGTGATTGATAACACAGATCAAAACACTAAATCAATATTTGAGATGCCGACCATTCTCATGAGGATATTTTTAGGCAAATATGTGGTTAAGGATGAGTGGTGAGTGGTTGGTAATGAGTTGAGGTGTAGTCTTGTTACAAACAGGCCGACTCTTCCTTAGAATGGGCCATTAATTAATATGACCAATGGAAATACAAGGACCAACGGCTTAACGTGACTTCTGAACCACGCAGGTGATGGTCTGATATGTCTAAACGATGGTGGGAGTTGATGCGGGTATCATCAGATGATCACTGAGACTATCTGAGCCACTGTGATATCATCCTCAAAACCTGACCTCCATGAAGCTGGATTACAGGACCACGCCACGAGTCCCAGTCGTAAATGCAGACTGCACTACACAGGTTTAGAACCAGTGAGACTTTACTGACAATTGAATTGCTACTCTCACATGTGAATGTGAAAGGCTTCCGGCCATGTGATGAATGATACATTGAGAATGGAATGAACACAGCTTTCCACTGCATGTTTTAGAGAGCTGATTCCACCTGCCTCCAGACAAAATCGAACAAACGCAATCACTAGAACCAATTCAACGTACTTGCTAACAGGTCACCATCTTGTAGACTATGAATTTTTCTTAAAGTTTAAGTAGTGTGGGAGATAATAAATAATTATTAGTGATAAAGCCGAAAATGGCGGTTATGTCAGTTGGTAGACGAAGCGTTTTTAGTGAAAATGTTTTTCTCGATGTTCTTTTTATTTTGACTTAATAAACCTACCCCCAAGTTTGTAGCACCCTTCTATGAACACCTTGTATAATTTAATCTAAAGAGGAACATTATTCATTATTTCACTAGCGGTAACGTATACCAGGATCAGATGTAATATATTCAGTTAGTTCGTGATACTCTGTGTGTCTTGGTATCAACTATTCATTGACTCTCTCGATGTCACTTTGCCTGTTCATATTGACTTTGCAACTCTAATCAGGTCAGACCTTGTTTCAACACAGCTGATAAACTAATGACATTTTGTACTCTCGGGGAGGTATAGAATTTTATTTTATTTTGTTTACTCTACTATCAATTCCTAGGCTCCATTAGCTTGAGAGGATTAGTCAACCGAACAAGAACCCATGTTTACCATTGAAATAGCGGAGTGTTGGTTATTTCTCTCCGGTGGACGAGGGAAGGTGGAAATCTAAGTTTATCTTATGTTTCAAAAACATCGGCTCTAGTAGGGTCGTCTTCTCAGTTCTTTGAAAAGTCACGCGTGCCGCCGACCTTGCCAGTCAAGAGAAATGGTAGTAGCGATATTCCAACTTTGCTCCGCTCACTCAAAAAGTGGCAAAACATGGTTTCGTAGTCCCCTGTTTCCGACACCGATAATGAACCGAAACGATAAATGCGAGTTTAAATGACAAGGTATAGGAGTGATTATACTATCTTCCTTATATGCAAAAACTGCAAAAAATATAATACACTTGAAAAATTATGATACACTTTTAAAAAGCCCTATTTTTGGCTACCTTTAACATTTTTTTAAATACTTTTGGCGTTGTATTAAAAAACATGTCTTACAAACCCAGAGACAACCTTTGAGAACATGGAAAACAATGTTTTAAATATCTACACCAAAAAAAGTGTCTAAACGAGGTGTCAAAACTGCGAGAGCATGTTTTGAGCAACCTCTTCTGTGGTGATCAATCCTCTGATAGTTTCACCTTTAATAGTAATTTAGTTTTGATTTACTTTGTATTTAATTTTCATAAATCGAAACTATTTATTTATTTAAAACTATTTATATATGTATATTCTTCAGTTACACGGATAAAATAATATAACACAATGTAGACTTGTAGACCCTAATAAAAACAATAGTTACTATTGTTGGGGAGGAAATTCCCTAAACATTACTTTGAATCAGTCTGGAAATCTAAGCCAAGACACGTCAGTGAACTTTAAGAAAGGTGAATTTAAATTACAAATATTCAAATGTAAAATGGGAATATGTTATCACTCTGTACGACTGGCAAACGTTTATGTCAGAAAAGTCATCATGCACGTAAACATGATAGAAGTCTGTGCAATATCCTTTGAGTTAAGAGGCTTCTTCTTCGCGGTATCTTGATTCACGTCTTGTATTGAGTGGGAAACATTGCAGACAATATCCGACACTCGTGACAAAAGCTGGATTATTATAGTGCACGAGATTTTATCCTACATTGACTGGGACTCGTGGCGTGGTCCTGTAATCCAGCTTCATGGAGGTCAGGTTTTGAAAAGCGGCGGATAGTCTAAGTGATCGTCTGATGATACCCATCAACTCCCACCATCGTTTAGAAATATCAGACCATCACCTCCGTGGTTCGGAAGTCACGGTTAAGCCGTTGGTCCTTATTTCCATTGGTCATTGGGCTATTAACTTATTGACCCATTCTGGAGGAGTCGGCCTTAGTTGTAACAAGACTACACCTCATAACTCATTACTACCACTCATCACACTCATCCTTCACCACATATTGCCTTAAAATACCCTCATCAGAGTGGTCAGCATCTCAAATAGTGATAGTGATACTTCCCAACGTCTGCACACCAATCGGAATTATTACAAAAAGAGAAATTTTTCTTTGTTGTTCCCAAGATATATGACAAACTATCACTGTACGATCAGCGATGTAACCCTACTAAACCAAACACTGTGAAGATAAAAGATTTGGCTTGTTAAACAAGGCGAAGTTAGGACTACAAAGTTCTCTCTAACACTCAACTTTGACCTTTACCTAGCGTCACCGTATAGTCACATTACAAATCATAAGTAGTGACTGCGGGGATCGAACCGACGCCACCAGCATGATGAGCTCCGGAGTCGCGCACGATACCAATCCGCCGCGGATCCGCTACTGTACAAACCAAACACTATATTTTACGTTAAATTATTAGTTGATAATATGGTATCTATCGACTAATTGTGTGTTGAAGTTATATGTATAACTAGTTTATAAAGCACATTTTAGTAGCCTATAATTATTTATACCACCCAAAGGACTAGTATAACTGTAATATGTGAAATCAAAACCGTCAAAGTAGATCTTATAAATAAACCTCAACAAATTCACGTTGTTTATACGGGTTGATACTTAATAAGGTTTTATCTATGAGGTTTCTGCTAATGGAAAAAGCTACTACTTCCTCAATTAATATACATTTTTTCTTAGTACTTCCAACACCTCAGTTTAAAATAGAGAGGCCTTAACGACTACTCAATAATATACATTTAATTGAATTACACGGTTATTTTTGTACGCTAGGCAAACTTTGCTTTGTAAATAATGAATTAAGTGCTACATTCAAAATAAGGTCGTTGTTATAAAACGAGATTTATTTGTTAATGATGACACTACAGTTATTGAACCGCTCTCCATGCCAACTTCAAGTAGGTTTATGGTCCTTGTCACGCTGTAGGAGAATTTATAGCTGGATTTATAGAAACTTCGAGATCTAAGCTTGCCAT
The DNA here is from genome assembly GCA_018831715.1 of Matsumurasca onukii. Taxonomy (NCBI): domain Eukaryota; kingdom Metazoa; phylum Arthropoda; class Insecta; order Hemiptera; family Cicadellidae; genus Matsumurasca; species Matsumurasca onukii. The sequence continues at coordinate 26,020,423 of CM032059.1, read as the reverse complement.
TCTAGTCAAATTAGACAAAAAAGGGCAGTTAGAGGAAAGTTTAGGCACAGTCTAATTCTTTTTGATCTTTATGTTTTCGAGGTCGCTGAACCGAATTTGGGTTTGCTGACAGATATTTTGGCCGGAACATTGTTTTTTTTAGCAAAACAGTGAAAATTTGTACTTGTTTTAGTCTTTGGCCTAAATCTCAGTAAATATGCATTTATCGAAAATGTGCCTATATTAAATAAAGGTAAAGGATTTACCACAAGTTTTATATTTGACACTTTTTCTCCGCCAATATTTACGCCCTAGAGCACATGGAAAACCATGCAAAATATTTCAATTATTGAAAATACGCCATACTTTGCTTTTTTATCCGGCTTTCATGGAAACAAGCCGTGTTACAATAATTTTGACTATTTATAAGCAATTTTTTTTGGTTGGACATGAAACTTTATTTTATATATAATACTATAATATACAGGTGGCCCATAAGTCAGTTGACCGACATGCATTCAATGAAATGCATGACTGTTAATGACTTATAAAACCCTGAATATATCGTAGGGATCAAATCGAGAACAAACGACGTAGTAGTATAAAACAATGTCAGATTAGTTTTGTCTACTCAATACAATTTTATTTGGAAAACATTGAACTCAATAAAATACATAAAAATACTCTGTCTAGCACAAGCTTTACCTATATTTGACTTTAATGGTAGAGAATAATTAGAACAAAATAGAGCCCTTTCTTTGAAGGTTGGACCAGAGATGGGAAATACTTATGAAAGAATAAATATTATGAAATAGTTGCATACTAAGAAATTATAACATATTGGGAATGTGGTGGTATTTATATAAGTAAGAGAAAAATGTAAAACAAGTGTTGGAATATTCAGGTAATTGAATATTTAAGTATTTTCACATAGCCTTTGGCATAAAATATTCACCCCAGGTTCAAGTCCCGGTTCGGTCCAAATATTTTGTCTTAAAATTCTGTATGTAATATATCCAGCTTGCCTATTTAAAGTCGCTATTGACAGTCACATGTTTCGGATAACAATTTGGATTTAAGTACTTCTCTAAATTTGAAGCCCTACATAGTTGCGCCAGATGGTGTAGTGGTTAGCATAATCACGCGTCAACTGAGAGACTCGGGTTCGATCCAAACATTTTGTCTTCAAATTTCTTTAGTAATAAATAAGTTATTTAGTTTGCGTTTATACAAAATTAAGATCTATAATCAAAAACGTTAAAGTTTAGCGAATCCGTGGCGGATTGGTATCGCGCGTGACTCCGGAGCTTATCACTCCGCTAGCGCGGGTTCGATCCCCGCAGTAACATACTATTTGTAATGTGACTATACGGTGACGCTAGGTAAAGGTCGAGATAAAGTTGTAGAGACGTCCTAACTTCTCCTCGTTAAACTAGACAAACCTTACCTATTAACGGGAACAAACCAATGACGTTTTGCCGGATCGAGTGTGTTAAAAACAATAAAGCCGCTCAGTGTTGCCGGTGCCACGGCACTTTGCCAGACTCTTGGTTTTGGCAACTCTCTATGCTCTGGAGTCTGTATCATACAGTCGGTTTCAATTGTCTTCATATTACTCTGTAACATTTCTAACAAAGCAATTTCCTTATTCTGTGCTTGCCGTTAACCTTTCCGTTCTACATTTGAACAATCGATTTCAATATGCAATGTTGAAAACGAGTTTTAGTGAACACGAAGAATATGACGTTTCGGAATCTGGAATCTTATCCCGTCTTCAGGTGAAAACGTCAACAATATTTAATTCTGAATTGTTCTACCATTTTCAACAACACACGTTAGCAAATAGTTCAATGTGTAGTGTGCAATATTCGAACGGAGATCAACGTAAAATACAAATAAATATACACAAGAAACAATCTCTATGAATATTTTAGCAAAAGATTATGTTGTGGTTTCCATGCTTATGCATGACATAAGTAAAAATATTGTTCCTTAATACTGATATCGTTCTGAGATTGAGACGTCATGAAGGCTACAACTAAAGCGTGCTACAAGGTGCAACTTAACTTCGTGTTCCTACCAACCCTTTTAAGCAAAGTATTAAGACAATTTAGTTAAAATAAAGTTCTAAGTTCATTAGAAGTTCTTAGAAAACTTGACGTTTCATTGAAACTTCAACTATTGTATTGAAATTAAAATTTTGTTTAGATCGTATCCGTGATAGGTTTTGGCAACACTGGTTTTGCAAAGTAAAATTATCATACGAATCCTGTATTTAACTTAATTCTGCATAAAAATACAAACCCTGTAGGCCTATTTGTCTTGTAATATCCCTGTGAATCTTTAATCGTTTTAACACAGCGCAAAAAGGAAGAAAATCATATTGTTACGAACTTTGGCAAGAACTATGGAAGGGTGCCAGTCGCCTCGCAGTCTACTGGTTCCATTATGACAGTTTCAAACCTTTCAAAAACACAATACGATGTAACTAACAGTTTTGTACAATGCAAATGAAAACAGTTCTTTTAATAAAAAGTCTCAGCGGGACGAAATGCTCATCCACTATATTTTCAACTGTAGGATCTACAGGCACAATACAAGGTATTAAATAAAAAAGTCTCAATCACAAAGACAAGGGTTTGCCTAATATCATGAGTAGATAAAAAAAGAACTCAGCCAGCTTGTATTTAAAAAATGTGCTATAAGACAATTAATGTTTATGTGTGTTAAAAAAAGAAATAATTTGTTTTTTACTAAACGAGAATGTTCAAATAATAACAAATCCCATCAACAGATCTGCAGTCCATATCTGCTGGAGAGGATCAATCTTCACGTCCCCAGAAGAACCAGGCACCAGCGCTTGTTTGAGCTTGACCATGCTGCGACCCAAGGTTGGCTGCGACCACCTTCGCTTCTGTCCCATACCACGTCTGATGCGCACCGGGAACGAAATTTGTTCTTCACTTGATTTTTTCACATCCAGTTTGGAGGCTGTTAGGCGAGTGGCAGCAGAGGAATTGGACTGACTTAGCTGCAAAACACAAATCTCTCTGTTATTGTATGTGTAATTTATTGTCGTTTTCTTCAAATATTTATTTTTATTATTGTTAAGTCATTGCTGTTCAGATCTTTATTGTTATCTAGTTTTAATTAATTTATTGTTAGTGTATGTGTTATAGTATTCAGTTTCAATTATTAGTAGTTCAACATCGCAAGTCATTTGTTAAACCTATTGCATGTTATATCAACTATGTAGTCATTCATTATTTATTATGTCTATATGTTAGTTTAAGCACAAATATCTACTGTGTTAGTTTTCAAACTTGTATTTTTGTAAATTGGTGTATTGCCGTTGGAAGATAAATAAACAAATAAACAATAATTTATCCATTTGGTGGCGCTCTTTATTGCGTTTAATGGAATTATTAAGAATCACGAGAACGATTTCACAATGAATTCAATACTCAATACTCGTGAACATGATGTTAAACCAGTCTGACAAGTTTCCATGCGGGTGAGCTTTGATCTAAAACTGTTTGAATGAAACCTTTTGTAACGAGGTCTAAGTTAGACTTTCACAGTTTAATGAAAAAGTATCTTCAGTAAAACATAACTTGATTGACAGGTTAGGTGGTTCAAATGTCTATGATCATTATTATCGACTCGTTTATCCGAAGAACTTGTGCCAGAAGAGGAAGCTCTGCATTGTGAACTTTCTTTTCCCTCAGAAAGAAGTTTTGTGTTTTTGTTTCAGAGCTTAATTACAAAAGTTATTTTCATTAGTAGTACAATTTTTAATAGAGAAACTAAGAGGGCTCCAACCTGATGATGTTGATTCGTTGTCGTGTATAGGTTTGGTAAGTTACGCAATACTGATATACTATTAAGAAAGTATTTGATGTACTGCTATATTGACTGGGACTCGTGGCGTGGTCCTGTAATCCAGCTTCATGGAGGTCAGGTTTTGAGGATGGTATAGGTCTAAATCGGCTCAGATAGTCTCAGTGATCATCTGATGATACCCGCATCAACTCCCACCATCGTTTAGACATATCAGACCATCACCTGCGTGGTTCGGAAGTCACGTTAAGCCGTCGGTCCTTGTATTTCCATTCCACGTTATCCATTGGTCATTGGGCTTTAATTAATGCCCCATTCATAACTCATTACTACCACTCATCACACTCATCCTTCATCACATATTTGCCTTAAATACCCTTATGAGATTGGTCAGCATCTCAAATAGTGATAATTATATTCCTATACATCCTATAGTATCTATGTACATCATATGTATCCTATAGTCAAAATTGCTGTTAAATTGCTACTTTTACCCAAATCTGACAAAAGTATGGTGACAAAAAAATAACTGGCATAAATATAATTTATTTTGTTTCCGTTTTAGAACTGTACTTGAAATGCCAAGGCTATCCATTTAACACGGCTGTAGAGAGCGAAAAGGTCTTATTTTATGCAGACGATATTATCCCGAAGTAAGAAGTAAGGATCATGTGTGAGAGGAAAGTTCCTTTTCCTTTGATCTTGAAAATTGACACTGACGTCAATTGCAAATATTCCTTTTGGCGTAGGATTCCAAGAGAAACTGTAGAAGTCAAGTTTCAACTCTATCCCAAAACTTGTTTCCATTGGATCTTTGCTTAGAAATGGCTTAAGATATTTCCAACAAAGTAATTTATCCTTGACGGGTTGATAAAAATAGTTTAGTTCGTGCAATATTAAAAGTGGTAAGTTCTTTTGATTTTATAGGGTAGGAGTTATTTTAGGATTTTACATCAATCTACAAGTTTTTTCCTCTTAATGGATGCAGTTATTATAGCTTTACTATACCTATGATTCAAAAAGCTTCATAACAATAGCTATTTTGTGGGACAGTAATGATAGATTAATCTCTTACAATAGCATCTAAATAAACTGCACTTATTACATTTATAATTTCAAGGTAGATTTGTAACCAGGAAAAATTGGAAAACATTCTTAGCTTTTATTTTAATGTTCTCCAAAAAGGTGGTAAATTGAGGTAGACAATAATAAAGTTTATAATAAACACTCTGTATAACTGTATCAGAAGTTGAACTACAATTAAAGAAAAATAATCGAGGCCTCATACATAAAATTAGCAGACCGTCCAATCAGTCAAGCTTCAGTTAAAACAAGGCCCCTCTGGCTACCGGTCATTAAAAATGAACTTAAGCGTAGGGACAACCATAGTATTCAAGTAAATTTTAAACAAGAAATAACTCAAAAAACTCATAGCATGGTATTAAGGACGCAAAACAGGCTACAGAGAACTTAACTCACGTAAGCCGCCCCCTTCTCCCATTGGCTGTGCATAAATAGGGAGTTTTGTGTTCTTTGTTACAGTTGGTCAGCCTGCTGCTAGTGTGTGTGATTGGCCTGTCACCGGCCAACCAGTTAGTCTAGGGTTAGTCTAGGGTTAGACGTGTTTTGTGATTTGTTTTGAATTTACTCCGGCTTGTTTATTTTCGCTTGTGTTTGTAATATAGTAGTTTTGTTTTTCTAGGCTATTCCTAAATTCTAAGATTTAATTTGTTGTTTGGCTTACCATGTTGTTTTGGTAGAGTTTGACTGGTCAGCTACGTCTACTTTTAGGCTAACTCATTTTCTAAAGTTCTGTGTTATGCTTTAGGTTATTTTCACCTGAAGACGGGATCAGATTAGCAGATCCTGAAACGTCGTGATCCTTTTGTTCACTAACGATGGAAAATGCCCGCAATAATAGTTCAACTTGAAATCCCATCGTCAACAACAAACTACAAACAAAGGGTTAACTGTATATTTACCTAGGACGAATTGCTCATACGTTACTCCGGATTTACTAAATTTCGACCCCGGACAACTTCACGAACTAAAAACTTACTAGCTTGCTTTTGACTCTGCAAATTCTTTTGGGCACAACAGATACCTCAAAAATCCTCAGCAATATCTTATTGTTGGTAGTTCTGTACTTTTAACAACTCCCAAGTTAATATTCCATTACTTGCTGGTTGCAATGAGGATTTAATGGAGAGACAAGGCACAAACGTTAAGCAGTACACAAGACGTCATTACTTTGGTTAATGATGCTTTAGTGTAATGATACTCGTCAATGCTAACCAACATCAGTCATTCTGACTTCTTGACATAACCCACATAGTTTCCAAACAACAATAGTCATTAAATGTACATATATTATAATACCAACATTATCTTTGTGTAAACATAAATAGAACCAAAATTATCAACTAGTAATTTCATTGATAGTTTTCAACACTGGTCAAACGATTTTGAACACTATTCAACATTGAGAGGTCAGCCTGACAAGTTTACCAACTGACAATGGCGGTGTAGCCATTTAGCAAAAATAGGGTGTTTGAGTACTCAAGGCACCAAATCTTAACAACTATTGTACCTGCATTTGGATATTGGAAGAAAGAAAGTTGTACTGATAAATTAAACTTAATTGTTGTAAATTCTAAGATTTAATTTGTTGAATTTCTTCTGCCAACCAGATGGCTTGTTACCACAAACAAACTTAATAAAAGAATATTCGATTGCTATGGTATTACAATTTCTGTAAATCTCATACAAAAGTTATGGCCTTTTTTCTAGCTAATGATCAACCAACAAGAGGAGAAATTGTCTGACATGTTGTTTGCATCCCAGGGTACAAGAGTTTGAAGATCCATTAATACTGACCATTGTCATTGTAATGAAGATAAATTCATCACTGGTGAGCTGGTATTTCAACTTCTCCTTCCATGGAAATTACTTTACAGCTTTTTAAAAAAAAGACCTATTGACAAAAACTGTTTTGATGCTCTTAGCTCAGTTAAATAGTTTATTTTCAGCTTAATTTGTAAAGTTCTGTCATGTTGAAATGTCTTCTCAACTTTAGGAAGGTTATCCCCATTGACAGTCAAACCTCTAAAGGTAACTTAAATAAAAACTGCAAATCAAAAAATTAAACAAACTGGTATACGGGATCAAAAAATAGAGTTAAATTTTTTCTATATTGCAAAAGATGAGGCAGGAGAGAAAAGAAACCTGTATAGGATCTAATTGAATTTAAAAAACATTTATAGGAAAGAGGTTAATAATCGAAATGATCCTTTTCACACAATCCAAATAAGGCCGCTTGGGATATTATAAATTTAAATAGAAAATGTGTCTCACTAAAAAAAACAACGATGGAACTTTCAATGCTTTATTGAGACAGTGAAGGAGGTGTCGAATAACATCAATTCTGGTAAACGATCCTACAATGTGCCTCTAAACGGTCTTAGTTCAACTTCTGACCAAAATAATAAATAAATCCTCCCATCAAACAGCCGTCAACAACATAAAAAAAAAAACAATGTATGTCAAACTAGGGTTATAAACGCATGTTTGCAAAGGACCTGTTGAAGTATAACGGTTTTAAGAAGGGTGTACGGATATTAAGACCAATATCCTTGATACCTAGCAAAAAAATAATGAATCCATTATTAAGAATCAACGTATTTTTTTGAAGATGCTTATTCACAAATCATACGTTCGAAAAGGGGAGATCAACCACCAGTCGTGGACAAAAACACGCTGCTTTGGTAGATTTATCTCTAAGGCGTTTGATTTCGACCCTTGTTGAGGAAAATGAAAGATATGGAATACGGATTGGCCCTAAGAACTCAAACATTATTTGATGGGTAGGAAAACGTTTCAATAAAGGGAGCTCTGTCTATTTGAAACTTAAGCCCTGCTTTTCCTCATTTTTATTAGCTGGGATATGGCAGAACCCTTTTGACTCTGCAAATGGCCAAGACCTAAACCAGCTTAGAGCATCAACAACCTTGGGCGAAGATGGTTTGTTGATAACAAAGAAAATCAATGAGGACAAGCACAACAGTTGATCTCAGTCTGAAAATTCCCTCAGCAAGTTGTTGGGCTTTTGGCTATAGCAGGCTTGTTGAAGTTGCATCAGACTCTAGAACAATCTTCCTCCTAGAAAATTAAGAAATTTAGTAACTATAGATTATTTAAAAAAACAGCATACTTTGGTTTATTTCACAGTGTACTTGGAATTACTATGGGACAACTCAGAGAGTAAAAAAATATCCCTACAAAAAAAAAGCCAAGTTAATATTCCATTATTCAGCGAAGACTTGCTGCCGACCCCTTTTTAAACAGCTAACATAATGACATTCTACAGCCAATTTTTTTTTACTCCTTAATCCACATTAAACGCAATATGCAATGTAGAGGACAATCACCATTACAAATCGAAGGGAGAACATACCGGACACTCCTTCGGGCACAAACGTTAAGCAGTACACTGGATGAAGACGTTAAAAGTGAAGACATTTCTCAACGAGAATAAAAAGAACACTTTGGCGAGACCACCTATTCAATCAAAGAATTTCACTAATTACTTGATGATGCATGTAGTGTTTAGTATTATGTAATTGGTTTTTCTTTTTGACGAAGTCTATACTCGTCGATGGATATATGGTATATGTATAAGGTATAAGGTATTATTCTGAGAGCTTACCTTACATCAGTCATTATGACGTCTCTGCTGCTTTTCAACCACTTCGTTATCCAAACAGCACGTCATTAACTAGTTAACATATTATAAACCCAAATTTGAAACAATTATTCTTGATTTTATCTTTACTAACTTTAGGGTTATAACTTTATGGCGACACAAATAAATGAGTGTAGGTTTACATAAAAGGTGTGTACTGTCAATTATTGATCAAAATGTTAAAGAAAACTATTTGCCATTTGGCATACAACAAAGCAACAGCAAACATTGTGTGACAATAAATATGCAGTTTTGACAACACAAAGGTTGATTTGAACACAATAAAATGTGTAGATTGCACCGGTGTTGCAAAGTGTTATCAAACTGACAATGGAACAGTTAGTTCCACTCAACGCCTCTGTTGTTATCAGTAACTGTTATCAGTACAGCTCAGTAATCACTGTTCACTGTGTCACCTGCATTGTTGCTTTTCCATTTGACCACCTGTCGTTCAACAAGTTTTGATCAGGCTTTGAACTTTAATTTTGATAATGCATAAATTATATTTGTAATGTAGATTTATGCTTTTGAGGTTTATCATAATTTAAAGTTAAGGTTTTGGTGAACCACAAAAAACAGACGTTTATCATACACAAGACTTTTCGACTGCTCCATGGTAGTAATCATTATTTAAAATACGGAAAAAGAAGAACAATATACTCATAATTATACTACATTTTTGTTTTATGAAGGCCCTACCCTATTTTTTATATTTTAACTGATGATGTATACCTTCGAGTAGTCAAAAGGTTTTATGTACATTAAAACACCCTTTTTTTATTCACCCATAAGCTTTACTTTATAGTAGTTGTAATTATTTTAATTATACATGACCAAATTTCAAATATTTAAAAACGTTAGAAAATGTTTGTTTGTAGAGTTTGAGCAGTATTTCAACGGAAAACTGGTTTGCCTTGGGAATTTATTTTTAAAACTGCTTGGAAGAATAGGGGGGAGTTGATCAAAGAGTTTAATTTTGGTTTTCAGCTTTAGTTTTGTTTAGCTGGTTGAGGTTTATGTTTTATTATATGTTATGTATTTGTTACTATTTTTAGTTTTAATTTTGTTCATCTTTTTATACAGTTCATTTTACATAATTTATCATATTCATTCGTCTATAAAATCTTCACACCCTTTAACTATTTAAAAGCCATATGTTTTAATCAAATTATTATTTTAACTGTTTTATGTTGCATAGCAATATAAAATTATTCTATTTTATATTCTATTTATTCCTATTTTCTACATCCATCCCCTTTCATCAGTCTTTACCCAATTTAAATTTACCCAATTACTCCATTCTCCATTCAAACAAATTAAATTATAATCAAAATTCTAAATAAAGTGCATCAAGGAAGAAGGCAAGAAGCAATACAAGAGTGCACCCGATCAGAACTCTACCTAAATTAAAATAAAATTAGTAAATAATAAAATAACAATACGTAAATAAAATTAGTAAATAAAATTAGTTTTTTAAGACACTGTTCATCTCATAATTATTTCAAAATAAATCATCCTATTATACAGTCCACTGATATCATTTTATTTCTCTAACCTAACATTATATGTACGATATATCTAGTATAACTCAGAGTTAGGGAGAACATATATAATTTTGAGCTATTTTGTGGACACAAAATATCAATAACAACAGTAAGAAGCTAATTGTGACCAACCAAACAGAGACAATATTTAAGAGTTTACAAATTTAAATATGTAAAACAGAATGTTCATAAATAAGTAAATACTTACTTTTCTTTCTTTCTTCTTCCAAATGTTTTAATTCGTTACAAAACAAGGCAATCAAGGTCGGTTATAAATACAGGCTTATGTCTGTCTGGAAAGTTGAGGGATAGACAATCATCCGTCGTACATCAATCATCCATGTTGAAACGACATTCAGGATTTCTACTTCAACATCGCACCACAACCCATCTTTACTCCGATTCCGTTAGTTTTCAGTCGTAGTGCACAGATTAAAATGCATGACGTCATAGTTAATATGAAACCCATTCGTTAGCAGCTGCTAACAAAAAGAAATAAAGTATTACAAAACTTTAGTGAAAAGAACATTGAAACGTTATTGTGAAGTTTTCCTGAGGTTTGATCTTAAAGGATAACAACCAAGAGAGCGGATAACAACAGTTAGTCAAGATGTACGGTCAAATATGTAAACAATTAGATGGTTAATATTTTGAAATACGTTTCCCTGTTAACAGATTTAAAATCTTATTATATTTTACAATTATTATTTTAGATATTAGATGATATTTAAATCTATATCAGTCTATGTTCCTCTACGCTTCTAGTATAGCATACTACTCCACTATACTATACTATTATAGCATACTACTAGTATCTAGCATACTACATCAAAGAACTAACTCTAAAACGTTCATTCAGTCTCAGCTGTGTCACTGAGGATGCCACATCACAGAATGGGCGAAACGTTTGACAATATATTTTGTAGTGTTAGATGTCTGACGCGGTATGATACTAGGATACCGGAAGCCTAGAATATAGTAATGACGCTGGCCGCTATAGTCTACGCATTAGGATTTACTTATAGCTAGTATTTAGTAGTTTAAAACAATGCTTCAATTTTTGGGATCTTAAACTTATGTGGTTTGCCATAATTGAAATATAACTTTTGGGTCAGCCACAATGCAAAACAGTATTTAGTCGTACAAAACGTGTCGATTATTTTATGATAATCATCATCTGTTGCCTAAAGAATACTGCAATTTTCGCATTGTGGTAGATCCAACAGATTTATTTCAATACTTTAATTGATTATTTATAGTCAAGTTATTAATTGTCAGTACTCATATAACTTCTCCAAATGGTATGGCCTTATTCATATACAGTACCAAGAAAATGTGGAATATGTCAATTTTGTAACTAAGGAAAGCACCTTAATCCAACGTACGTAATTAGTTTAACTAATAATGGTTTATAATGCAATTGATGCAAGTAGTTAACTATTTTAACGAAACGTTATTTAAATAATGAATGAGGGATTATTACGTTCAAAATTAACATTTTATCATGCTGCAAGATAAGTTTGTCTTGGGGACCTGATTTATTAACAAATTATTCAGTAAAATATATTGCCGAAAGTTTGACAAAGGTTGAACAATACTGCTCTTCACGTCTGCAAACTTATGCTTTTAAACTGACAAACTTTATGTTGATTTAGTGAAGTCGTGAGTTGAAAGTTGGTCCTTTGAAACTTCTTGAGTTATTTTCATTGTTTTCAACCTTTCAATGTCATTGCAGCACTTTAAACAACCTTGGAATAATCTATTTGGCCGTTACCCCGGTCAACACGTAACAAGGCTCCAAAATGGCGGCTTGGCGAGAAATCCCAAAACGGTTCTTTTATTTCTGTCAATTAAAATTCACGTTCATTAAAAATGCTTAAACTAAAGCATATTTAAAACCAGTAACAACTCAATAAAGAAATGCCTTCCCTGTACACTGCACTTTCTGAACCTTAATGGTTAATTCTTTAACATGATAGAGCTTCTCAAAACCTCAGACTCACCACTGATAAAGTTATAAATGATCAAAGGACAAATACAAATGCAATTTCAATGTAATGATAATACAATGCAATAGCAAGAACGGTAATGGATTAAATATTGTAATATTTTCTCCAACCAAAAGCTAACAACCGTTTAACTTCCTTTGTATAAAATTTGTTGTTGATGATGGGAGACTTTCAGAGTTTAAACTATTATTGCGGACATTTTCCATCGTTGGTGAGCAAGATGATCACGAGGTTTCGGGATCTGCAATCTGATCCCGTCTTCAGGTGGAAAGTAACATAAAACATAACACAGAGTGTGGACGTGTTTCTTGTTACTAAGTCCTTAGTGTGTCTAACTATACATCATGTGATTTTGTTTTCTAGGCTAACTTTTTAAGTTTTAGTAGCCTACAGTGACTCTAACAGCTACAAGCTGTTTGGTAGTGTTTGACTGGTCAGCTTACGCTGAATACTTTAGGCTAGTTCATATTCTAATGTTCTGAGTTATGTTTAGGTTACTTTTTACTTGAAGACGGATCAGATTGCAGATCCCGAAACCTCGTGATCATCTTGCTCACTAACGATGGAAAATGTCCGCAATAATAGTTTAAACGTTAAACTTCATTTAGCTCATAGCATTTTGAAGAATATGTACAACTTTACAAGTTTAAATTATTATTTTGTTATTAGTAAAACAAAACCATCGAACTTAATCTAATAATATAGATACAATCGACTTGAAGGAATAAAATCGACTCATGCGTACTACAGTATGGAAGCTTTAAGATACATTACACCTATTGTTTTCCCTGTATGGCATCAAACAATGGCATTAGTTGTCTATTGTTGTCATATAATAATGAACAATGGACTTGTTTTCATAATCAGTGCGGAGTTGGAATTCGTGTTCAAAATAGTTAATAATGTAGTTAAGAATGTTGTGCGGAAACAATACTGTGTAATGTTATCATTTTATCTAAACTTGTGGTAAACATGTGTTCAAATGTTACTATTATTAACGCTATCGTCGCAAAATGAAACAAAAAAGATAGTGTACGTCTATTATATTAAGTTTTCTGTATTGGTGCAGTTATTTCCTTTATCAAACTAGAGTCGTCTGAAAATCCATATCCATAACGAAATCTACGTAACACTTTGAAGGGAAAAGAACTACTGGTCCATTAGTTCTGTAGAGTGAATTCATAACGAATTAGTTTTGGGTCTACGTAACATCTGCAAACGTATCAGTTGAAGGGGAAACATTTTAGAAAAGTTCATGTGGAAAATTATCCGGCATGTGGTCATCCTCTGAATACATTAGATACTATCGATGCTGCGTGGCCGCGAGTAGAGAGTAGATTCAAGTCAATTTAGAGGCCATACCAAAAGAAGCATTCTTTGAACACTCGATGGACTCTAGCGTGCGCAGTCACTTTTTCATCTTAGGAAAAAATTTCATGTAGTCTTTTTGTTAAACGCTGTTGTTAGTTTAAGAATAGTTTTGGGTCTAAAAATGGTTTATTAGAGCCAAATTTATGTGCCTCGAAATAAACTCAAATCGATCAGAAATTACGAATATTGGGTAATGTATATACTTTTGTAGAACACTGTCATGCAAACTTGCACTGATTAAATAGGCATACAATTAATGACTTGGGCTTTAAAGACAACTTTCTGAAATGTGCATATTTCACATTAAGATATTATACATGTATCTCTAAAAGTGCTTAAACTATGAACCTGACATTTTTTACATACTCTGTGAGGTATATATAGCAAATAGACCCAATTTTATAAAGCTGAAGAAGATATATTTAATTTATAAAAGTATTTGTGAATTTAACCCCACACAAAGTTTCAATAATCTCAGTAAGTTTTCCTACGTGAAGGCTGTTTAAGAAAAGTTAAAATCGAGTCGATTAGCTAAAACGTAGCTTAAACGTAGAGTATTTTAAAGTACTGGAAAATCAAAACTTGTCAATACTTTTTCCAACGTATTTACATTAGCTTTAGCGAGATCCAGCAGCTCCCCTTGACCAGAGGGCTTTAAACCTAATAAATAAACAGTGTAAGTTTGCTGAGAAACATCAGTCACATTTTAATAATGTACATTTGTCGTCAACAAATGATGACTAACTTTACAAACAATAAGTTCCTTTACCAAATATTTAAATGCAGTTGATTTATCTGTCAATAAATTGAGATACATATATCTCTACGTAGAATTTCCAGTAATTGTTCTCTAAAGAGCTCTCTTGGAGAATAATTGGTTTAATAAAGTCATTTTTATTATTCAGACAGATTTAATTCATCACGCATTTCTACTGGGCAACAACCAATAAGTACAAACCGTTTACAAAATGTAAAGTGAAAAAAATGAGTATGGAAAATGATGCAAGCGGCAGAACAAGCCCGTTTCCATTCTACATTCAAGTGAATATTTAAAACATTTATGTATTTGTCAAGCTTTCAACGTAACGGATCCATTTCTCGGATACATTTACTTGATACATTCCCATTTCCAGATGATTTCGTTATGGATCACTTCCTACATGAAAATATTTTTTAACCTTGCAAATATATACTTCATTGAAATACGATGTTAGATGGTGAAGTATAAGGAGGTCATTGGTTTAAAAATGTGTCATGTACCTCAAACTATTTCCCAACCTTCACACTTCTTAAGGCTCGAAAACTGTTGAACTTTGGGTAATGTACAAGGTTTGTTTTAGAGTTCATCCCACTTCATTGCCAACCAAAAAAACGAAACAATCATCTATAAACCCCATCGAAGAAAGTAAGACACTACAATGGATGAAATCTACTTGTACGTATTACACTGTGGAAGCAACAAGACACATTACACCCATTGTTTTCCTTGTATGGCTTTAAACAAGGGCATTACTTGTCTATTGTTCTCAGATACAATGTACTCGTTCTGATAATCGGTGCGGATTTAACTCGTATACAGGGTGCTTTGTTAATAAAGAAGCTTTTGTTGAGATATTTGCGTTGTAATCGTACAACATTTATATCAGTTTGGTTATCATCTGGGTTTGGTTAACTTAGAGGTCGATTGTGAAATAATTGACTATTATTAAAAGTATGTTTGTATTGTTTTGTTATTAGAGAGGGTTTGGTGTTATGAGGGGGCTTTAATAGGGGGGGGCGTCCAACTAGGTCGCTTTATCAGTTGCTTATATGGGATAAAACCTGTTGACTACGTTTTAGGCAAGTTTATCAATGTGAAAATGTTCTCTGGGAAGCATAGATACATGCTGCTTGTATGAACATAAACTTTACTCGTATAGACACTAAACTTTACTTTCGTCATCAAATGAATTCTGTACTTTCTGAACTAAACTGATTTTCAGTGTTCTATTTGAGACTCTTAAAGTATAAAAGTAATCCCTTGGTATACTCTTAAAAGTATTCCATTAGGTAGACTCTAAACATCCTTAGAACGATTTGTTAAAACTCTTAAAAGTCCTCCCCTAATACTCTTAAAAGTATTCCTTAAAAGTATTCCCTTAAGTAGACTCTTAAACGTATCCCCTTAAATAGACTCTTAAAAGTATCCCCTTAAGTAGACTCTTAAAAAGACCCCTTTAAGCAGAATCTTAAAAGTACCCCCTTAAGTAGACTCTTAAAAGTATCCCCTCAAGTAGACTCTTAAAAGGACCCCTTTAAGTAGACTCATATCCCCAAGTAGATCTTAAAAGTGTAGGTATCCTCTTGTAGTTAATTTAGTGCTTTGAGTAACCAAAACCTAAATCTGTAATTTATTCAAGATTTCGATTTCAAAATATAGACAAATATATGTTAAATTACCTATTCTATTTAAACGCCGCTAGGGTTCTATCCGGCCGACTCTTAACAATTTAATATTTTAAACGTATTTGAAATTTATTTAAAACAAGTATTTTAAAATATTACGGATCTGTGGCGGATTGGTATCGCATGCGACTCCGGAGCTTATAACTCCGGTAGCGCGGGTTCGATCCCCGCAGTCACCACTTACAATTTGTAATGTGACTATACGGTAACGCTAGATAAAGGTTGAATGGTAGAGAGGGCTTTGTAGTCCTAACTTCGCCTCGTTATACAAGACAAATTTTAGCTTTTTCATCAACTGTAAATCCCAATGGCCGTCGATGAAATTGCCATCATGTATTTATCCAAGATGATTCCTCTGTATATACCGAGCTTGATGCATTAACAGGTTATTCAGTCCACAGTAAAATACATCGCCGAAAGTTTGACAAAGGTTGAACAATACTGTTCTTCTCGTCTCCAAACTTATGCTTTTAAACTGACAAACTTTATGTTGATTTAGTGAAGTCGTGAGTTGAAAGTTGGTCCTTTTCAAACTTCTTGAGTTATCTTCATTGTTTTCAACCTTTCGATGTTATTGCAGCAATTTAAACAACGTCGTAATCAAATATGGTAACTAAATCACTATTTACCGACCACTCTCATGAGGGTATTTTAAGGCAAATATGTGGTGAAGGATGAGTGTGATGAGTAGTAATGAGTTATAAGGTATAGTCTTGTTACAAACTAAGGCCGACTCTTCCATAGAATGGGTCATTAATTAATAGCCCAATTACCAATGGAAATTCAAGGACCAACGGCTTAACGTGACTTCTGAACCACGCAGGAGATGGTCTGGTATGTCTAAACGATGGTGGGAGTTGATTCGGATATCCTCAGATGACCACTGAGACTATCTGAGCCGTTTTAGACCTATATCATCCTCAAAACCTGAGTCCTGACCTCCATGAAGCTGGATTACAGGACCACGCCAAGGTCCTATCAACTCAGTATCAAAAGGTCCTTTAGAGAACTGGGCTTTTCATCCGATCTTTTCTCTCGTTTCAAATAAAATGCACTAATTCTTTAAATTAAGCTTCACCAGCCAACTATTGGGGTTTTCAGTAACTAGTCAATGCTAAGGTTTATTTAACATGCATCCTTTTTGGTTTTCAATTGATGAAAATAGTACTTTACAACGAATTAACCACTTGTCAGTCTAACCACGGATTTCTATTATTACTTTAATGCTTCATAAGAATGCACAACTCGTCGATTATTTCAATCACAACTCTTTAAAAGTCAAAGTCGGAATCCAAAGAGCAAGTGGAGAAAGAGTAGAAACCTGCCGAAAGTTAAAAGACAGAGTTGTGTATAGTATTATCTCATACAATTTCAAGAGAAACTCCCATCATAGACACCATGGTAAAAATAACGTGCCTTTTGATTTCGATATTTAGCTTACACATTGTTTCGCTATGTAGTTTAACTCAGATAAGATATTTGTCACTTAGCATGAGAAATAACCGTTTCTACCTTTAACTTTAGTTAAACTTTATGTGCAAGAGTAACACACACTCCGCAGCTTTTCTCGTGGGTTCCGGACAGTATTTTACAATAAATGTCAAGACTCGCCTCTTCCAAGCTTTTATATCTTCATATGGACAATCTTCCCTTTTTATTCATGAGATTGCAGTGCGTTACTCCACGCCGAGTCTCTTTAAATGATGCTTTATACCAAATGGTGCTCTTATGAGGTACTTTGACTATACGTATACTTTGATATAAGCTTTTATCTCAATGGGTTTAGAGGACTTTGTAGTTACTTTGGTTTTTGAATATAACGCGATTTTGTTTGTTTGATTCTAATGTTACTGAACGGTAACGCTAGGTAAAGATCGAGGTGGCAGGAAAAGTCCGTTTCTTCTTTTACTAAATAAGAGAGATTTATATTTCAAAACCTGGTTTGTATACACAGGTAAAGCATCATATGTGATTTATCAAATACACAGTAGAGAGGACTTTGTAATCCTAACTTTCCGTTGTAGGTCGCTAACCTGGTTTGCAAGAAATACACAGTTAATGAAACTTTGTTTTAATTTTTTATACACAGCTTAAAAGTTTTGAGAACTTCGCGTTGTAGGTATTAAAACTTATAATGAATTTCGACTTTATACAGTTAATGAGAACTTGTATTGATTTAAATAATACTGATTATAGAACAGATTAATCAAATACAGGGTAGTCATAACAGCTTGGGAGAGTCAGTGGTACAGTGCGTGTTTCGCACCAAATCAGTAAACTAAACCGGGTTCGATTCAGATTAATGAAATACCGGACGCAGTGATAAATTTTCACGATGGCCACTACCGTGGTTTCAGAAGTCTAAACGTTAAGCAGTTGATACATAAAGCATCATTGGTCGTTGGGCTAACAACTAACAGACCTAATCTACAGTCGGATCTAGTTTGTAACAAGACTACACCTCATCATCCATCAAAAACACTCAACGCACTCACCCTCCATTTCATATTCACATTAAAATCCCCTGGTTTGTATACACTAGAAGTGGTCCAAAGTATCCAATTATTTATTTACAAGAAAAGAGTTTCAGAACATGTTATCCGTTTTTCATAAGCTTTTCATGTACACATATACAAGATGAGTCAGAATAATAAAGGACTTGTAATAAAAAGAGAGACAATGTTAGTTTGAAAGTTCATAATAGTGGCGGAGAGCAATTTAGTAAAAAAGAAACGGACTTTTCCTGCCTTGAGTTGTTTCTATATAGTGTGAGAACAGTCCCTCTGGGAGAGAAGTATACACGGGTGAAGTTTTAACTGGCCGAAACGGTAGGAGTAGTTTTTCCAGAACAGGAAGTCCGTTTCTTCACTAAAGTTAATGAGAGCAGTTTAGGTAGTTTCAAAACCTGGTTTGTATACACAGGTAAAGCATCATATGTATAAACTAGAACAGATTAATCAAATACACAGTTAATGAGAACTTAGCTACACGTTGTAGGTAACAGTTTCTTGGGAGAGTAAACTAAACCTGGTTTGTATACACAGCTAAAGCATCATATGTATAAACTAGAACAGATTAATCAAATACACAGTTAATGAGAACTTAGCTACACGTTGTAGGTAACAGTTTCTTGGGAGAGTAAACTAAACCACTTCTGAACTTAATTAAGTCTTACATTTATCAAAGTCGTGATATCAACTGTATATTGGATATTGTTAGCGTGAGAAATATACCTTTATTGCTAGATTAATTAGTTAGAGTTTCTGATTCTAAAGTAATAGTTTTTCTTAAACACCCTGACTTTAAGAAGCCCAACTAGCTGGTTGGACGAATGATACTTTATTGGGAACATTTGTACCAACATTTGTGAAAGTTGGACACAAATATGACCTGTAGATTGGTCACACACATTTATACAGAGTGAGTTTTATATGTGTCCCCACCACTTAACTTTTGAAAGAAGGAAAACTTTGAAAACCCTTTTTTAGGGAATGTTTTTATAGGGACTTGAAGTTTCTTTTGACGTATATTCGTTACCCACGCCCACCCAAAAACCGGGGGGAGGGTCTCCCTAAATTTTTTAAATACGAACCCCCCTTTGTGACACCTTATTTGAAAGAGTATAAAACACAAACTCATTGATACCATTAACAAAATTTACGACCTTCCTGTTCAAAATGGCGGCTCAAAACTTTTTTCATTTTTTAAGCAGATAAATGGACGCTGTCCTATATTTTTCAAAATGTTGAAAACAAATTTACAGATTTAGTTTTTGGTACTCAAAGCTTTTAAACGATATGTTACAAGATACATTTTTCAAACTTTTAAAATCGACAAATTATAAGAAACAAAGTTTTTAAAAGTTTAGGAACGTTGTAAAATTTGTGTAATGGTACCAATGAGTTTGTGTTTTTACACTCTTTGAAATAAGATGTCACAAGGGGGAGTTCTTGTTTAAAAAATTTAAGGGTCCCTCCCACCCGGACTTTGGTTGGGTGGGTAACGAAAAGTACGTCAAAAGAAACTTCAGGACCCCACAGGGGTTCCCAAAGGGTTTTCAAAATGTTTCCTCTTTCAACAGTTAAGGGGGGAGATATAAAACTCAACCTGTATACATTATTTATGTAACAATATAGACATATAAAGCTTTGATTGTAAAAGTACAGGGTTATTACAAATGATGTTCCCGATTTCAAGCGTACATAAAATGTAGTTTTACTGGTTATAAAAAAGAATTAAAATTGTTACAGTTAAAGAAAACGCAACAAGCTTTCGTCACAAGTACTCAGAACCATAAATTTTCGATATGGGTCCCCCTTGTGATACAACATAATTATGTCAATCCTATAAACAAGCTCTTGCAATAGGTTTATAAGAGTATCTTGATCGATTGTTTTGTTGGCATTGATAATCCGTTGCTGGGTCTCTGGTATGCTAATGGTAATGGTGATGTTTACAGCTTACCTTCATGTATCCTCGCAAGAAAAATTACAGACGGTGTTGTATCCAGAGATATTGCTGGCCAGTTCAGGAGTACGTCATCATTCGGACCTCCGCGCCCAATCCAGTCCCAGGCAGCCATTAGTAACATCTTTTTACTAATGCGGCCATCTGTTTTAAAATTCAATTATTACTGGTGAATAGAGTGGTTACTAAAAGGATTTTCATTCAAGCTGGCACTAAAAAGTGGTTGCACACTAATAAAATATTACTTAATGTGATAATCCAACACTTATCAAGCTTTATTGTCTTCAAATTCAAGCATTACACTCCTATAACAGTTGACTTAACAAACAGCAAATACGTACCCAAACCAGTATAAATAAAACTTGATGAGTTGTTCTTCCCAATGGTACCAATTAAAATGGTCTAAGTGCAATTTTACCCAGTAAAATTTATAATCAAAATCAGGAACATCATTTGTAATAACCCTGTATAAGTAGGCAAGACTGCAAACAATTTTTATTTTACAACGTTTCGTTCTGTTTGGCAAAAGAATGAATAACTCAATTTCCCATGAAAATTCACTAAAATTATTACAATACTCGATAGCTTCCTCTAAAAGAGTAGGCTATATAGATAAAGGCTCTCTTGATAATAATTGTTAAGCCGTTGATTAGACTAATTGATTAGATTAACGTTGCATCGTTATGTGTCCAACATCGGGATAACTTATTGCCCGTGATAATACAGAGATATTAACTCATCAACAGCCTAACAACCCATGTGTTAAACAGCTGTTTATTAACAGTCGTGAAATTTCTTTCATGCCACAGCTTCTATTTTATATTAAACCATATGGCTGGTATTACATCATGATTTGACTTCAACAACCACCGGGTTTGTATGGGTTTTATTTTTCCTAGGATACCATAGTATCTAGACCAAAGTCTGTTGACTAAAATTATGTTTGAGCATATTGTAAAATTTGAGCAAAAACTATGCATTCAAAGTTCTAAAAAACAGTCACATTGAATATGACATCTTTTACAATGTACTAATATAATTATAGTAATAGATATAAGCTTTTTTCTAAAAAGTAACGCGTACGGCTAGGTTAGTCACACATTTTGAACCCTCATTTTTTGTTTCAGCAACCCCTCAAAATCTCTTCTCCCATTTTGCGGTGGTCCACCTGAAATTTCCCATAATTCAAATGTTATTCAGAATGTTGTCTCATTAAAATATTATTTTCAGTAGACCAGTACATTCAAGGTGCTGTTAAGCTGCAATGCATCATTAAAGTTGGAATACTAGATGAAGTGGAATTAGTCATTGCATTAATTAATGACAACTGGCGATGACACTGATCGTAATGCTAATAGTTCAATGTTAAAGGCTACTAAAATTAGTTTGTCTTTGCTTTAATACCACGAAATAAATCAATAATGAACAAGGATGCTGTGAATGACGTATTGCTAGGAATTCACTATTGTGTTGGAAATAACTCATCATCCAACACGGATAATATTAGGGAGTTTGCGGGCTGCTTAGCCATGCTTGAGGAAATTAGAGATGAATTACTTAACCGGTGAACATTGTGATTTTTGAGCCCGAGTTGTACACAACTCATTAATATGTCACCGTTCGCCGTAGCTTTCGCCAACATTTGAGGCTTCATGACCTCGACCAAACGCCTTCGATCAACTCAATCAAGTGCTGGGCACGCAATTTTGAGGAAATAGGCTCAACCTTATATCCTCGACCTTCCTCGGCTTCTGAACAGGTTATGTTAGATTAAAAAACTACACTGACCACGTCCGAGACGCTGAGACAACGACCTTACTGCTCAGTCAGAAAATCTACCTCTGCCTTAACTATGTCACTCGATATTTTCATCGAAGTCTAAAAAAGGATCTCCACTACCACCTCTACGAAACAATTGTTTTTGGCGTCGGTTTCCTAACCATCAACAAGCCCCTCCGAAGTCCAGACCTATCTCCTTTTGACTGTTTCTTGTGGGAATACCTTAAAAATAAAGTCTGGATCAACCCTCCTGACACTTTACCCCAACTCAAGGAAGATATTTGCCAAGAAATTGAATCAACTTCAGAAGCTGTCTGCCGGCGGTAATCTCAGATGTAAGGGTTCAGCTAACGAAGTGCAGCCGCCCCTCATCTCGATGACGTAAACCATCACACAATTTTCAGAAATTATGTAAGATACGAATATATTATTTTTAGTAAAGTTTTTTTTTTTGCATTCCTTCCTGGGACACCCTATAGTGAAACACCTAGGTATTTTCCTGTACATATTATTAAATCAAGCAATAGACTTTATGTTTTTACAATCATTTCCAAGAGTATTGGCTGAGGTTTCATTACTTATGTCAACATATGACACAAGAGCTGACTTGATTACAGTTACACAGCCAATGTTGACACGAGAGACGTGAATTGTTGATGTTGAAGTCAAACCGAACTCTCTGAACATGAGGATTACTGTGCAACGTGGTGATTACATTTTGGTTCTGAGATTCAATGATTTTTGCATAGCAAAGAAAGGAATGTAGACATATTATTACGGATGTTTTTGTAGTTTTATTAGAACACGACGTTTTGGGATCTGGAATGTGATTCTTCTTCAGGAGAAGAGTATCCTAAAACATAACACAATAGTTAGGAATTGGACTAGCCTAAAGTAATCCTTTGTTTGAAGTTTTTTGTTGACGATGGGAGGATTTCAGGGGTTGAACTATTATTGCGGACATTTTCCACCGTTAGTGAACAAAAGGATCGCGACGTTTCGGGATCTGCAATCTGATCCCGTCTTCAGGTGAAAATAACCTAAAACATAACACGGAACATTAAAAAATGAGCTAGCCTAAAGTAGTCAGCGTAGCTGACCGGTCAAACTCTAGCAAACAACATGTAGTTGTTAAGTCAAACAACAAATTAAATCTTAGAATTTAGGAATAGCCTAGAGAAAACAAAACTACAATATTACAAACACAAGCCACACTATGAAAGTACACAAGTCACCGGAGTAAATTCAAAACAAATCACAAAACACGTCCACTAACTGAATGAGCTAACCCTAGACTAACTGGTTGGCCGGTGACAGGACAATCACACACTAGCAGCAGGCTAGCCAACTGTAACGAAGAAATACAAAATCCCTATTTATGCAGCCAATGGGAGAAAGCTTACGTGAAAGTTCTCTGTGGCCTGTTTTGCATCCTCAATACCATGCTATGAGTTCAACAAACTCAACAAGAAACAACTCTAAAAACTCATAGCATGGTATTAAGGACGCAAAACAGGCCACAGAGAACTTAACTCACGTAAGCAGCGCCCTTCTCCCATTGGCTGTGCATAAATAGAGATTTATGCAAAACATTAAGTAAGTTGTAGACAAAAATGTAGGGCAAATCAGCAGTAACAATCTGGATTGACATATCGAGTATAATATACTATTAGTTTACAAACACTTAACTCAATAACTCAATAACTCAATAACTCATTTATTTAGCCAGATTGACAAATTTTACATTGCATTAGCCAAGTCATTTCTAATGTTAATGGATTTGTAATGATTAGTTTTGACTTTAATATATATTACTTAAAATTAATTAAAAAAAATTTCAACTGTTTTTGAGACTACCAGTCAAAAATTCACGGACGCTGTAGACTACTTGATCTAAAAGCATTGCTTTTACCCCCCTTAAATTTGCCGTGATCCTGTTCAGTTTTAATGTTAGAGGAAGTTTATTGAACATTTGGATTGCGTTATATTGAAACTGCTTTTGAAAAAATGAAGTGGAATGTTTGGGAATAGAAGCATTATTTGTGTGACGAAAAGAATATCTGTGGCTGGAGGGAAAACTGAATATAGAGATATTTTTCTTAGCAAACAGCAAAGTTTCAAAGATATAAATTGATGGAAATGTTAGAATTTTATAATGTTTGAAAACCTCCTTACACGACTGTGATTTATTAAGGGAGAAGATAACTCTGATGGCTTTTCTCTGAAGACGAAACAGGGACAGAGTTCTCTGGTTTTCACTTCCCCAGACTGGCACGGCATAGATCAGATGTGGAAAAACAATGCCGTAATATGCTGAAAGCAAGATCTCACAACTCACTGTTTGTTTTAGGGATCTAAGGACAAAGATGCCAGTTGACACCTTATTTGTTACGTGTTCGATGTGCTTTTGATAATTTAGGTTTTCGTCCAAAATTAGACCTAAAAACTTGACTTTTTCAGAAGCATAAACGACTGTATCATCCAAAAGAACGTTTATTCCACTACTAACTGTTGTTTTGCGTGACATGTAAAAATTTAAAAGTTGGGTTTTGTCAGTATTTAAAATTAGATTGTTGTTTTGGCACCATTGCAAAAGATTATTTGATTCAAAAAAGGCTGAAAGTTCCAAAGACTTTTGACAGTGACTAGAAAGAGTGAGGGACGTGTCATCGGCAAAGAGACAGATCTTGGAAGCATTCACACTGGTGGGAAGATTATTTATGAAGATCAGGAAGAGCAATGGACCTAATACAGACCCCTGAGGCACCCCCTTCTTGATCAGAGCCCTAGAAGAGGCGTAATGTCTCAGGTAACCTGCATCATCAGTAGCAGGCATCACAACAAATTGTTCTCTAATCTTTAAGTATGAAGCAAACCAATCGAGTGCCACTCCTCGGATTCCCATGTAACACATTTTTCAAGAAGTAAATCGTGATTAACCATATCGAAGGCCTTACTAAGGTCAAAAAGAGGCCTGCCACATGTTTTCCATTATCGAGGTCTTCACGATGCTGTTTATAAGACTGAGGATGGCACTTGTTGTTGATTTATTTTTGACAAAGCCGTGTTGGTTTTGAACTAATAGATTGTTAGTTTCAAGAAAGTTACTCAGTCTATTGATTACTGCTTTTCAAACACTTTTGAGATGGTAGAGATTATACTTATAGGTCTATAATTCTCACAAGATTCTTCGCTACCTTTTTAAGATAGGTTTGACCATCGTCAGTTTCAGTCTAGATGGAAATTTCCTTCAAGAAAAGACGAATTCACCAAGTGACATAAAGGTGCCAATATATTCACCAGTGGATTTTAAGATATCTCGTCTACCACTGCGGAATTCTTTGTTTTAATGATTTTATTATATTTTTATTTCATCTTCAGTAACAGGGCTAGAAAAATGATTCGAGTATAGTTTCAACAGAATACATAACGATATTAACAAGTGAAAGCAGTTTGAGGTGGTTTCAATAAAGTGCCACGTGGAGGACCAGTGGTCCTAAACTCAATTAATTTCTCATCAGGGAGTACATTTTGTTACCTTTGACTTTTTAACCTGGTTGTCTTTTATATTAACCTGGTTGATTTTATTTTCCTGTACATTCTGGTGCTCGTTTCATTTTTAATTTTACCTCTGGAACATTTTTGAGCCAGTAAAATTGAATTCACAATTTAAGGTCAGCAACATTATCTTTTGACCTTAGAGTTTGTAATAATTGTAATTGGTGAATTTACTTTGAAAATAGAGCTATTCATCTGCAAATAGAACGAAACGTCGTAGAAAGGTGCGGTTTGTAGTTTTTTTCTTCCCAACACCGCATCTCGCCGTATCATCTGTTTCAAAATGTTGGCTATTCATAGCCTTGTTTTCCTTATAACATTAAAGCAATAAAATATGCGAACAAAAGGTTCACCCTATATAGTAGAGCTTTACTTTTATTAGTAGCTCTATCAATCGATCAAAACAACTCCCGTTGCTTTAGAACCTACCGTATAACGTTATTTTTGTTTAAATTATTTAATCCGAATTTCTGCACTTTGACATTCAGAGCACTGGGCATACATTAAGCTGAATTTAACTTACAAGCCTAGTTGTCCTTGAAAACAGAAAGTAAGCAACTTTCTTATTTATCACTAAATCACTATTTGAGATGCCGACCACTCTCATGAGGGTATTTTAAGGCAAATATGTGGTGAAGGATGAGTGTGATGAGTGGTATAACTTTAAAATTAAATTAATGAGTTATAGTAGGTGTAGTTATGATGGTAGTAGTAGTCTGTTACAAATTAAGGCCGAGCGATAGTTAGAAATATTCTTCCTTATAGAATGGTTAACTGTCATTAATTAATATCCCTAAGACCAATGGAAAATGGAGCCGCTTTAGACCTTTATCATCCTCAAAACCTGACCTCCATGATTATTTATTAACTAAGCTGGATTACAGGACCACGCCACGAGTCCCATTCAAAATGTTGTATTTCAAAACAAATACAACAATAACTAACAGCTGTTGCTTTCATTTTACTATACAAACACATAGGCTACATAAGGAAATCTAAAACATAAATAACTCCCGTTGTAAAAGTTACTAATAAATACTGTATTAATGAATTTTGTTCTAGTACAAGTACCGTTACCAATCCCCTAATATTACTTATGTTGTTTTCTTAAATCACTAAATCACTATTTGAGATGCTGAGTGCTGACCACTCTCAGGATGGTATTTACAGGCAAAAATATGCGGTGAAGAATGAGTGTGATGAGTGGTAGGCCTAGTAATGAATTATGAGGTGTAGTCATGTTACAAACTAAGGCCGACTCTTCCTTATAGAATGGGTCATTAATTAATATCCCTAAGACCAATGGAAATACAAGGACCAACGGCTTAACGTGACTTCCGAACCACGCAGGTGATGGTCTGATATGTCTAAACAATGGTGGGAGTTGATGCGGGTATCATCAGATGATCACTGAGACTATCTGAGCCGCTTTAGACCTTTATCATCCTCAAAACCTGACCTCCATGAAGTTGGATTACATGACCACGCCACGAGTCCCAGTCATAAACATAACACACACCATTAGGAATTGAGCTAGCCTGAAAGTAATTAGTGCAACCTACCTAGCTACTCGCCTCGTATAAAAACAATCAGCAATAGATAACCTCGACATGTCTACAGCTGGTGACTCAACTACTCGGGTGCAAAATAAATCTGACGACTGTAATTCTGTGGAATACGAAGATGATTGAACAATATTGGATAACATACAATATAACGTTGTTTTTTAATGGCTCCATGAATGTTCTCATAATGCTAAATACTGTTTGGCAAACACTTCAAATGTTAGTGACAAACTACTTAATCTAAAACAAGATACTTTAGAGGTTGCGTCTGTAGTGTGGTAATAAACCAACTCCAGTGAGAATGAACTTGTTACAAGGTTATATAGCTCTGGAGTGCAAATGTATAAAGTAGTTTATCTCTCTCTTCCTTTCTTGTTTACGAACTTGACTAAAACGCAAGCCTTCACGCATACGACCTTCAGCAACTATAAATTGCAAATGTTCACACTTTTAATCCTAAAAAACAAATAAATTTAGAGTAAAACCCGTATCAAAATTGTATTTCAAAAGAAACGTGAAAAGAGCAAATGTGAAGATTAAACTGTGTAAGCATTATAAAGAGTAAACAAACAAACTGGTAACAGTTTTATCTTTTGGCTTTATTCAATTCTTAACTCTTCTATACAACAATAAAACCTCGTACATAAAACTAGTCGACAATAAAATTAGTCAAGTTTCGGTGGAGTTCAGGAGTCACTCGCAATACCAAACCGCCACGGGCTTGCTTCGAAACAAATCTACTTGTACGGACAAGACAATTGTATGTATTTTTATAAACACTAAGAACCACCTCTTTGTTATACGTGTTTGGTTTCTTTCAATGTTTAAACTACAATCAGTAAACACGTTATCAGTCCATATCTAGCACAGTTATTGGCTGTTAGACCAATCAGAAGCTGGCTGTTAAATCAAGCCCTGTCATCCCCGTGACATATGAGTAATGAACTACCAAACCCAGTTCAGTGTTGATACAGGGATATTAGCAGCTGATTAGGATATAATGCGACATAGTGATTCACGCCGTTTGTATTAGTGATTTTGTGAAGGTTCTAGAAGCCCAATCCGGGGAATTTTGGAACGAAAAGGTATTCGAATACGGTAGTTAATGGTTACTATTACTTAAATATTACTATTTAAGGTGTTTGATGCAGGTAAACTTCATGATGATTGTATTTATCACCTACGTTTTGCTCCTTATTAACACGTTGTAGAGTGTCGTGTTTGTTAAGTAAATCCAAAGTTCAACATTGGAGATGTATCACAAAACTCCAAAGATGTAGTTATACGAGTATCAAGTACATATTTTTGGTATTACCTGAAAACGACAAATCTAAACTGTTGAGCCTTCGGTTGAACTAGACACTCAATTAGCCATTCAGTTTAAATCTAAACCTTATCTCTGTAAAGGGCTTGTCACACGTTGTGGTTTAGTAGCTACTACATTTTTTTTACTGGGACTCGTGGCGTGGTCCTGTAATCCAGCTTTATGGAGGTCAGGTTTTGAGGATGATATAGGTCTAAAGTGGCTCAGCTAGCGGTCTCAGTGATCATCTGATCCCGCATCAACTCCCACCATCGTTAAGACATATCAGACCACCACCTGCGTGGTTCGGAAGTCACGTTAAGCCGTTGGTCCTTGTATTTCCATTGGTCATTGGGCTATTATTTAATGACCCATTCTAAGGAAGAGTCGGCCTTAGTTTGTAACAAGACTACACTTCATAACTCATTACTACCACTCATCACACTCATCCTTCACCACATAGTTGCCTTAAAATACCCTCATGAGAGTGGTCGGCATCTCAAATAGTGATTTAGTGATGTGTTACTGTCGGAAGTCGTTCAGCCGTTGGTCCATCACATTAATCATTGGACTATTAATTAATGACCCAATCTGGAGAACAGTCGGCCCTTGTTTGTAACAAAACTACACCTCATCATCCATCAAAGACACTCTTACACACTCACCCTTCATCCCACATTCACCTTAAAATACCCTCTTGTGTTTCCATTGGTCATTGGGCTATTATTTAATGACCCATTCTAAGGAGGAGTTGGCCTTAGTTTGTAATAAGACACTTCATAACTCATTACTACCACTCATCACACTCATCCTTCACCACATAGACTTTTATAAGTGAAAAGTATAATTAAACTTTAAATTAGAAAACATTTTAATATCTTTTGTGCAAATGAGTTTAACATGTCAACAACAACTAACTAAATATGGATTGTTGAAAAATAACAAAATAATTATAAAATAACTAATAAATTAGCTATTTAGCATTTATACAAATTAAGATCTCTAATTATAAACAGCTGTTATATATACAGCATGATTTTAAATGTAAAAGTTCTTCATACTGTAACATCTCCCTTAGCTTTTTATATGGGTTGTGTTTCTTCTGAATATACTTTCACACTCTGTCTGTACCAAGTATGATCTTGGTTGTTTCAAACTTTTATAATTTTACTTTTGACCCAAAGTTTTGTTTTTATATCTTGAACCAGCACATGCCGATAACGTTCCTTTCTGTTTTCTATTAAAGAATTTGTATATTTCAATTATTTCATTTCGTTTTGGGATACAATAGTCCTCTAACACTTTTATATACTGTTAACTGTTTCATTTTGATCATTTGATAATGTTTTGTACACTCTCGTAGTGCATCGGAACCTATTGTCAGATTTTTAGTCGAGCTACTTGTACAATATTAGGTTTCTTAGTAGTTTCAGTAGCCTCAAAATGCACCAAAACTTCATCTTTAAAGTTTACAAAATTTTCTGATACATTACCATACAACTTTAATACTTCTGGCTTGTTAAATTCCATCTTTTTTCACAAACTATTCGATTGCTTCACTTCTTTATAAATGAAAAGTATAATTAAACTTTAAATTAGAAAACATTTTAATATCTTTGTGCAAATGAGTTGAACATGTAAACAACAACTAACCAAATATGGATTGTTGAAAAATAACAAAATAATTATAAACAGCTGTTATATATACAGCATGATTTTAAATGTAAAAGTTCTTCATACTGTAACACATAGTTGCCTTAAAATACCCTCATGAGAGTGGTCGAATCTCAAATAAAGATATAGTGATATTCTATTAGCTATGTGCGTGAAGTTTTCGACATGTCAGCATTTCTTACCGTTAAAAATATCATTTGATTCAACGTTAACACGCTGAAAACTTCACACTCATGGCTAGTAGTAGATACTAAGTCGCAATATGTGTCAGGGACTTTACGTGCCTAACGACCAGTTGGGAAATTCCAGAAAAATAAATACTTCGACTGACGTCCAGTACTCATGGCCAAATATATTTAGGTATGTCTCTATATTCTGACCACCATAACATATTTCTCTATTTAGGTATGTTTTCGTATTCTGATGAAACAAAGCTTTTACAGTTTGTTCACTTTACCAAGTACGGAATGAAACAAAATTCCATACACTTTACAATTTGATTTTATTATTACTTTGTCAGGAAATGAGCTGCAGCAGGTAAGTCGGCTAGTAACTGTCACTGCAGCCGTTCACGTGTTTTTTCTTATTGTTGATTTTTTCATTACGTTTTTGTGCATGTTGCTTTGTTTTTAGGCTAAGTTTTTTTAAGATATGTTAATTTTTACTTCAACAGCAACATTTGCATACATGTTGGTTGTGTTTGTCTAGTCAGCTTACGCTGATTACTTTAGGCTAGTCTATTGTATAATGTGTTTTAAACTTGTTTTAACTTTCACTTGAAGACGGGATACGATCCCAGTTCCCGAAACGTCATGCTCTTCTTGTTTACTAATAATGAAAAATGCACTCAATAATATTTCAAATTACAAATTCTCCCATAGTCAAACATTGGATTTCAAAGACATATTTTATAAAGAAGTAAAATATAATAAAATATAAACAGAAAAGCAAAACGTCACGCTAATGAAATTGACCACATTCCCAAGTGTGAATGGACGATGTACAGAAGAATTACAAGTAAATACAATTACGTTTACAGAAGTAGAACAAGTAACGCAAAGTGACTCGCCAGTGGTCTTAAACTGAATTAGTTTTTCATTAAGAAACAGACGTTATTCCCTTTGACTTTTAACTTGGTTAGCATTTTCTGTGACTCTGGAAGTATATTTAAACATTTCATGCGTGTTGTAAATCTGAAACTGAATAGAATCTTTTCAAGATGGTCGGTAAATGTTGTTTTATTTCTGAACTGGTTCGAAATATCGTTGTTGTGTGTTTGAAAATTAGCGTAGAGGCAAATTAACAAACTACTTACAATCTTCGGTTATAACAAACTATAAGAACTGGTATGACATCGAAATTAGTTGCATAAGTAAAAAAACACACAAAAGTAGATTTAAGATTCTTTTTGAGAAAATGCTTGTTTTCACAATGTTCTTAAGGGACAAAAACAAAATGGCCGACATGTATCTCATCTACATCAAACTTGAGCATGTGGTTTCGAAGGGGGAAGTAAAACGGTAAAAGACGGCAGCGCTCGCAGCGCTGTGCTCGGGCTGCCAAAACTATGTTGATTTTCTTGCCTCAGCCATCCAGCCTCTATGCGCTATTTACCTATCATAACATAATTTTGGCTTAAAATACTATAAACTGGTTTGCAGCAAACTTGTGCAGTTTGACTCGAGTTTATTTTCCTTAAGCAAATTAAAATACTAATATTCGTATAAGGCAATACTTTTGGTGGCTTAATACAGTTATTACAAGACTGTATCATGTTTTCTTTTAAATAATTTTTAATATCATTCAGTGTTACGAAGCACTAGAAGATAGAAAGGTCAGTCAAAACCAGCCCGTAAAATTAACAAAGCCCGGAGGAAAAGAAGTCAAAAACCAAATTTGCTTCCTAATGAAAAACTAATTGAGTTTAAGACCACCGGCGACCCTTTCATTGCTACGTGTCCTTCAAGCCATGCGTTGAGCGTTTGTTGGACTTGGTAATTATTTTACCTTTTTTTATCTATTTGGTAAGCGCATAACTCAACAACGCCTCGACCAATTTGGCCAATTTTCTTTAATATTCGCAATTGGTCCAGGCGTTGTTGAGTTATGCGCTTACCAACACATTTTGCGATTCATTTTATATTATAGATGGACCAATTTGGCCACTTTTTTTTAATGTTCGTTGGAGTTCAAGGATGGTTTTACGGCAAGAAAATTCGAATAATTGACGGAAAACCCCTTAAACAGCACCTTTTTTCTCGACAAACGTTTTCTAATCCTAAACGTAGTCAATTTGAGCTTTATTGCTATTCATTGCCAGCTGATATAAATAAATAACAATAAATCTTTTATTGCGGAAACATATTAACATGTTATGCAATCGTCAAAATACTTTTTCAGCTAAAATTTTCCATGCATTCTGCCATCGAAGTCTCTTTCAAACATACAATTTGTTCATTCACCTCTCCCATTCATTCGAATTATTCCACTCTTGCCCTATTGTAATTCGTGGTTTCTGCGATCTCCCAGTTATGTGCTATAAACTCGTCTGTACTTAAAACGCTTTGTGACCAAGATTTGTTTAAGACGGCTTTGAACGCCTTCGGCATTTGGGCACTTTTATCGAATTTGGCAACCGGTTGACTAGTTGAACTCCTGCCTGAGAAGGCAAACGTTCATGAACTATCGTTCTGTGTCTCCCAGTTCGGCGTTCTCCTCGCCTCTTCTTGTTTCGTAAGAGTGAATGTCACTTCCTCTTACGGGGTCACATTTTGATTTTGAAAAGAAGACACGTTTGAAGGATGTAGAGGCAAGGTAAAGTCAACAATTTCAAGTTTTGAAAAGCTGGCCTGCACGACTCTCTTCTTTGAAGTTTTGCGATTGTCCGAACGGCTTTTTTGAAGAATGAAAGCTCTAAAATTGCGTTTTGAACAACCACCCCACAACTCTAATCCGTAGGACAAGTGTGGGTAGATTACTCCGTAATACGCCGTCATCAGTACCTGAATTGGGTACTACGGATAGTTGCTCAAAACATAAATGCCCGAGGCTAATTTTTGAACAGACACTGTCTACATGACAATCCCAAGTCAACCCTCGATCAAGGTGTATCCCAAGGAACTTTGTCGAGTATACTTCGATTCAGTATCGCCCAACATTACTGTTGATTATCTGAGGTCGTTCAAAAATTGAATAAATGTTGATTTTGTTGGGTTTGTTTTGAGGTTGAGCTCATTGAAATGTTGAATTAAACTGTTGAGCTCAACAAACGTCACGCGTTCGAGTTCTTGCACTGAAGGTGCTTTGAAACAAAGAGTCGTGTCATCAGCGTACTGGACAAGTTGTCCCTTTGTACCGATGAGCCAACATCGTTAACGTAAATTAAAAATAGCAGTGGACTAAGAATGGAGCCTTGGGGACGCCATAACTTAGGCACTTCCCCTGATCGCGCTTCAGAAATTTGAACAAACTGGGTCTCTACCACTGAGATACGATTTGATCCACTTGAGTGGCACTCCTCGTATCCCGTAATATTCCAGTTTGTGTATTAGGCAGCATGATCAACACAATCAAAGTTTTTTGATAAGTCGAGAAATACACTGAGTGTAGTTTCCCGACTTTCAATCGCGTCCACTAACATGTCGGCTAAACACATCACTGCGTCTATTGTCGACCTGCCGGAATCCGAACTGGTTTTTTGATAATAGTTTGTGTCTATCTAAAAAGTTTGCTATTCGAATGAGGAAAATCTTCTCAATTTTGCTGAAGGCTGGTAGGAATGAGATCGGGCGGTAATTTTGAGTTGAAAAGGGCCCCTTCGGTGACTTTTGCATTTTGAGAGAAGAGGGAACAGTTCTGAGTGAAAGGAGAGATTGATCAGATGTTCAAGTGGTTTGGCAAATGCTCGGCGCATTGTTTGATTAGCCACGTTGATACGTGATCCGAATCGTTCAGGCCCTTTATCACCTGGCAAGGCCGTTAGACGGAGGCTAGGACTCGGTATTAATGGGTAAGCGGGCTGGTTCTTGGCCTGGCTTAGACCTTGATCAGTTCCGACCGAGGAAAGAATTTGTTGAACTCATCAGCAACTCGGTTTGGTTCGCTGACTTGTTCACTTTCAATTTTCAGTTCGATACCCTTTATGGGCACGCGGATTTTATTGTTTATAATGGCCCATGCGGTTTTTGAGACGTTTACAGACATATCCCTATTTTACAGACATAAAACATATGTACGGAACAAAAAACGGCCACATTACAAATCTTTTTGACAGGACGAAGTCTGTCGGTCCGCTAGTTATAGTATAATTTTGAAAGTCATATTTTTAATTTACTCGAGTGCGAGACTACATACCTATTTTCTTTAGAAATAACAAAGAGGGTATTTTTTATACTCACTACTGATGTCGAACGTAACTTAAAAACTTCTAGGCCTAAAAACAAGCCTAGAAAACAAAACCACATGCATAAGACACACTAAATACAAAGAAACACGTCCACACTCGGTGGAGGCTCTCGGCAAAGTGATTGGTTTGGCCGGGGCCGGGAGCACCAATGACGTGAACAGCAGGCTGACCAATTAAAACAGAGAAACACAATAATCCCTATTTCTGCAGAAACAAAAGGAGAAGGGGGCGTCTTGCACGTTCTATTGTTCAGTGTTATGTCTTAGGTTACTTGTCACCTGAAGACGGGATCAGATTGCAGATCCCGAAACGTCGTGATCATCGTGCTCACTATCGATGGAAAATGTCGGCAATAATAGTTTAAACTCTGAAAATCTCTAATCATTAACAACACACTTTAAACAGAGAATTTCAAACCCATCATAACTGTAAATAATGTATGTAGGTTACGTAGTTGGCACACGGTCATTTACATGTTTACAGAGTCCAGTTTGACTTCAACATCTCTCAATGAGTCAACATTGACTTTGTAACTAACCAAGTCAGTGTTTGTGCCATATGTGTTGACGTAAGTTATGAAACCAATATTTCTTACAGTATTATTCTAAAATGTAGTGAAGCTTAATAGTTAGCAAACTTACTAAAACAAGAAACTTGTAAGAGGCATGTTAGTTGTCGGTGGAAAACACCTCTACCCTCATAATGTATTACTAAGAAAATTTGTATGCTAAAAATTTTGAAGTATTCCATTTGTTGATTTTAATTTAAAATAAACAAACTAACACGATATACAAGCACTCAAAGCGTGACTGAAAGTACACGTAATTTAATGAAAGAGTCGGCAGTGGTCTTAAACTCAATTAGTTTTTCATTAGGAAGCAAATTTGGTTACCTTTGAATAACTTTTCCTCTGGACATGGTTAGTTTTATGTTCCTCTATAGTGAATTTCCAAGGGAAATAGAGTCAGGTATTCATTCCTATCGTCATGTAGAACTAAAGGTTGTTTGAGGGTTCAAAACCCACTCCAGGCATTTGGATTCTGCACTTCAAGTTTACCCTTGCAGTTCACTCAGCTGTGTGAGGCAAGTAAGTAGCTACTCATAGTAGCGCACCCTGGTAACCAACTTTGGAATCAATACTGAATAAATGATTTATTTCATATAAACAATGTACAGACACTTTGGAGGACTGGCCACTTACATACTGTGCCGGGTTCACAGTGAACTACTATTAAGGCCCACTCATATTGATTGAAACCCGGTCCAGTTGCGTGCTGCTACCGACTTTGAAAATGGTTCCGTTCGATGTTTAGGCAAAACATAATCTGACGCGTTTCTGGTGTGGTAAGCCTGGATGTCCTGCAGTAGATTAAATGATTGACTGGAAGCATACATGACTTCAAGCACACAAATTGAAATGTTGTCAACAGTTGAAGGTTCTTTAACACTTGTCTGAAACTTTCACGAGGGTGCAAACTAACCATAACTTATGATGGTTACAATTTAACAATATAAATAAATAAACGACTTTATTTGCCGTGTACATTAAAAATGTGTTGCGAAAAAATATTTGTAAAAAAAACTAATTGTAATTCCATTTACACACATACACGCAGGCATGTCATTCATACGCACAGTCACTCACTCCCTGGTAATTTACTGAAAAATTTTGTTCTGTGTTGCTGAGCACGAAAATCCTTTCTGATTCTTGTCTCGTACTCGTGTATGGAGCTACCTTGCAAAGGCAAACTCTTAAAGCGGCAATACAGGACAATCTCGCTCTAAAATTTAAACATGTTACCATTACTTTAAAGGCTTGGAAGAGTCATTATACCTAGACTTTTAACAGTTTCACGGCAGTGGGCTCTAAAATTTAAATGTCTATTTCGTTACCATTACTTTCAAATGTCGTTTTTGGAGAATGAGAACTCGCTGCAGATTGGTTTAAAGACACACAAGAACTAGACGAAATTACCCATTGTAAGAAACCCTACTAATTTTATTAAGCCATTATTTAAGTCTATGTTCATTATCTATTTATTAGTAACTCAAATTTATCTAAATTAATTTACTATGGTTTAGTATTTATTCATTATTATCTTCATTGTTCAAATTTTGTGTAATATTTATTATTGTGCCAACATAACTACAATACAAAAATATACATAATTTACAATTTAACCGAAGAAAACCAATATTTTGCATACCAGGAAGCACACTATATGAACAAATAAATAAATTTATATATTATTTATATTTGACCCCAACAAATTATTCATTATCTATTTATTGGATAGCACGCGCCCGGGGCTTAGCTCCCTCCCCCCCCATAAATTCATAAACCATATATCTATATTTTTCTTATTTATTCATATTATTTTCATTGTTTTGTGTAATATTTATTATTGTGTAATTTACAATTTACAAGAAAAAAATTAAACTATTATATATGTACAAATGTAATTGGCTGTCTTAAAACATTTTAATAATACTGCCTTTTGTAATGAGTTGGAAAAGAAGAACTTTGAAAGTGTTCTTTTTTTTTTAAATAAATAACGCGTGATAGTTTTAATTAATTTAAGCCATTTTATTACTTGACAAAGTTTAGGAACTGTGTCTGCGGTGGATTTAATAAGTACTATTGAACTGCAGAGGAAGTCAACATGAGAGTTCCAAGGTAGGTTGTCATCAATAATAATTATAAGTCCTAAATGTTTGTTTACTATAGTCAGCATCCACAAATCCATTTTCTCGAGAAATTCCAAACTCTTTAAATTAAATACAGTTGAATATCATACCACATCATTGCTTGAAATTATAACTTGAATAATAATACAAAATGAAGTAATAACTTGCTTACTAACTATGGAAACTGGTCTCTTTCCATTTCCGCGAGCCTGGCGTCTGGGCGGCGCCGCCCCGGTCGCCCTAATAGTTTCCAACCCCACCTTTAAACTGGATATGTAAGATATGAAATTCTCCTATAGTCAACATCAAACTTTAAACAAAGAATTGCATACAATGTCATGAGAGCATTCGTTTTTAACATTCCTCTGTGTACTGTCTTTTTACGCGTGCTCTGTGAATTAGTGCAGCAGCTGTTTTCTGATTGGACTGCCGAAAGTAGACGTCACTTTTCTTTGCTGCTAATAAGTAACTGACTCATTTATTGCAAATTGCTAGTCAATTTCACTCGTATTTCTTTCAACCTATTAGTTTTACATCATGTTGCCTAGGCTGTCTCGTGTTGCCAGACGTTTCAGTACTTCAATCGTCCGAAG
Organism: Matsumurasca onukii; assembly: GCA_018831715.1. Classification (NCBI taxonomy): domain Eukaryota; kingdom Metazoa; phylum Arthropoda; class Insecta; order Hemiptera; family Cicadellidae; genus Matsumurasca; species Matsumurasca onukii. Next base: position 25,982,462 of record CM032059.1, on the reverse strand, counting down.
AGATGAACCTGGAGGTATTCCTGGAATTGTAAGTGATGACTTTTGTTAGCATATCCTAGGCTACTAACGCCCTGATCACATGCTCAGTCCGACCACTTTGAGCTAAAATTTGTTATTTTCGATTTTAATAGCTGTAAACATGCTTTCATTCAGTTACTTTAGTCGGTACACTAGCCGACTAAAGAATAACTTTTGTCATCTTTCAGCATTAAGTAGGCCTAGGCCTATAAGATAAGGGTGGTGGGGTATTAAATGATCGAAGTTCAACAGATCGAACCTGTTTTTCTTCTGTTTTGCTGGTTCAAATGTTTGAAAACAGGGTGTGCTCAAATGGTGGAAGATTTTAGTATGTCGCTCATCTGATCGAATGGGAATTTGTCCCCGTATTATCCCTGGATTACCCTGTGAACTATTTTCACTTTACACAACCCTTAACACACCCGTTCAAGCTCAAAGTAGGTTAGAAACTTGGATATTGGAGAATTAGTAGGTATAGGTCACAGAGTATTTTACAGAAAGTCGGCGACTCGGTGGTCATCTACTACTTGTCGGGGACTATAGACTAAGTCGCTAAGGAAGACGGCTGTCCCATTTTCTTCCTCATTTTAATTATTGTTTAGCCAATCTATTCGAATTTAACGAAACCCTACCTTTTAAAAAGCTCAGGTTATGCATGTTCGTAATGGTTTCTTCGTCTACCATTTTCTAGGAAACCACTCTCATCTGCTTGTATTGAAAACAAAACTCACCGTCATATTACGGCCGTAATGTAGGGGTTACTACTTTCTAGAAAACCATAGATTAACCAGATTGATCAAAATATCCTGTCTTGTACACTTGATAACAGTCCATACACTTTGTTGGCAAGATCACTACTGGTGCACTGTGCGGAGCAGTAAAATTGATTCATTATTGGGATAAACTAGGCCTTAAGCGGCTCACTCTTCCTTCATAAACATGAACCCAACCGTAAGCTAGGTCTAATCTAAAGCGACAATACATCATTTCAAACCTTTACTACTGAGGTGTAAAAAGCTAGGTTTAATATAGACTTGTCCTACCAGCCTACTACTCGATAAGTTATGCTAGGCTTGCCAGGTAAAAATATTGTGTTTACACTACTCGACTTTACACTACCATGACCATACATGAGCCTAGCTTAATAACAGTATAAAAAATGATTTGCTTTTGAAAGTAATTATATTGAGTCCCAAAACACAAATTACAATAAAATGAAATGAAACATTCGCACTCACACTAAAAGTAATCGCAAATAATATTTACCAATCTAATTTTGTAACTGTTTATACAGGGTGTACTAAGGTGGTATGACTCACATCAAAAAAGAAAAAAAAAGCTAATTAACATAGGCGAAATGCTTACCAAGTTATACAGGGTGAAATATTCGTTCAGTTACACTACCGGTATTTGTTGCCTGTCAATTAAGATGTACAATTTAGCTACTTATATAAAATGAACTGAAAATTGACTAAAACCGCTTCCAGACCTGTAGCTACAGTAGTTTTGTGACAAAGAAACTTGGTCGCTAAAAACAAGTTCCTTTAAGGTTTGAAGCAGATTTACTATGTTAAATGTTCAATAAACAAAAAATTTTACAGAACTTGTAGAAAATTTAATTTTGAAGAGAAAGATGTAAAATAAGTCTATACTAATAGACAAACGCAACTTTAAAAAAAATAATCCTTAATTACAGTACTGTACATACAAAACGCATGAAAAATAGACAAAATCTGTTAAGCTCTCTACAAACGTAATGTTTTTTAAAGGTTGCGTTTGTCTATTATATAGACTTATTTTACATCTTTCTCTTCAAAATTAAATTTTCTACAAGTTCTGTAAAAAAAATATTTTGTTTTTATCAACTATTTAACATAGTAAATCTGCTTCAAACCTTAAAGGAACTTGTTTTTCGACCAAGTTTTATGATTGGTCACATATCTAAAATTACTGTAGCTACAGGTCTGAAACGGTTTTACTCAATTTTTCAGTTCATTTTAGATAAAGTATGCTAAATTGTACATCTTAATTAACAGCCAACAAATACCAGAGGGCCGTTTCAGCAGGGGAACTGAAATTCAGACAAAATCTTCCACCCTGTATAACTTGGTAAATAAGCATTTTCGACCTATGTTAATTAGAACTTTTTTTCTTCTTTGATGAGGAATCATGCCCTGACTTATGGGCACCTTTTTTCAGAACACCCTGTATAAATATTGCATTTATTTAGTAACAAATTAGGGTTGTACAAATTAATATCGATAATAATATTTCATTATTCTATTTTTATTACAATATCTTATGGCAAAAAATATTTTAGAAATATAAGTACCGTCCATCAGCTATCTACCCTACTTATTACCCTAACCGCTAATCGTCATTTTCAATAAAAATCCCTCCTCTGAGTTTGTCCACCCCAATTCGCGTAGTGTTCAACATGTCGAAGGTTAAATGGCCGAAGTTTAAATGATCGAAATTCAAACTGTTGAACTTCGATCTGTTGAGCCCTCACGGATAAGGGTTTCAGATTCGGCGAATTTTTCATAGGTTTGGACTACACCTTAAATATATTAGTATGTAGGACAGCATATTTGTATTTGAATGGGTCCCACGATAACGCTCTAACTGACACTTTTTCAAAATTGATTTTTAGTAGAATAACGCTCTAATTGATTCTAAATCGCGTGGTAAATTTTGTTTGTCAATATTTTCATGTTGGTAGCCCTGAACAGCTGGTCGGCGTGGCGGAAATACAGCTCCCGCGGAGAATAACGCTCTAACTAGCATAAATGTCGCCTGACTCATGTTCTGTGCCGGAGATAGAAAACGGTTAACCCAGGGCAAAAAACGCAGTTAAGTGTAACAGAATGGCAAGAGAAGAAAAGGAGCTATGAGGAATTACGGACAACCATACTTTTCCAAAAAAAGACGCGACCAAAACCAGAAATCTTCCCTTGCAGATGTAAATAGAATAACGCTTTTATCTACAGCGCTGGTATATGCTGCGCAGTCACTGCCTACAGTAGCGCACTTGTTTCTCTTCATTGAAAACATAGGACTAAAACGAAAGTGCATAACCAGCTAGTTATAAAAATATTAGATATTTTGCAGTTTCAGAAGTTTATGATCTATTATTAGCCTCATATTGAGAACAACGTTCTAACCCAACGCCAGAATATTATTAGAATACTTGCTTAAACCAATGTTAGTTAGAACGTTTTTCCCTCGCTTTTGAGGTAAAAGTCTTCTGTATCTCTGCTATAAGTAGCAATTAAGATACAGAATTTTACAGAAATTAAGAAATGGGCTATAAGGACATAGTTTAACGAAAAAAAAATATATATATTGAGTCCAATATTATTACACAGTTTTTGGCTCTCCTGAACAATTTTTAGTTTGTCAGTTACAACGTTATACGGAGGACCCATTCATTTGTATATTAGTATCTAGACAGCATATCTGCAAAATGTATTTGGGTCCTGGAATATAATTATAATACATTTAAGTTGTAACGAAGTAACTTTAAGCGCAGTCTTTGGAGTCTGACTGATCCTATTTTACTAATATGTTTGTTCATTATTGTTGTGAGGGGCTTGTGATCTGTGTGAATTTCAACATTTGTCATTACGTAGATAAAATGGTGAAACCTACCCGGATGAACCTCTGAGGGGAAAATGGTTTAAAATATTACAATTAACTATCTGTTGAAAATAATACGTCATGTTTATGTTTTTGAATTGTTTATGTTTAATTGTGATTAATACCCAAGTCTTAATAAGTTTTCTACTTGAATGTATTTCTTAAAATATGTTCAGCTAATGACAAGTACAGTAGACCCTCGATAGAACGGACTAATGTGGCGGAAGGGTGGTCCGGATTTTGAAAAATCCGGATGATCAGGGGGATACGGAAGTCACGTTAAGCCGTTGGTCCTTGTATTTCCATTGGTCATTGGGCTATTAATTAATGACCCATTCTCAGGAAGAGTCGGCCTTCTTTTGTAACAAGACTAGACCTCATAACTCATTACTCCGACTCATCACACTCATCCTTCACCTCATATTTGCCTTAAAATAACCTCACGAGAGTGGTCGGCATCTCAAATAGTGATTTAGTGATACCGATAAGCATATCCTGGTTCATTAGGATCGATAAAAATAAACTCAAGATGACGTAATTTGAGGTCCAGATCGGTTACTGACGTGTTTAGCTGAGCCACACACCTTAAAACCATTCACTCTCATAGGCTGTACTCACACTAAAGGTCTTACAAAATAAAAACACATTTAACGTTCAACAATGTATTTATTTTGTTCAAAATACTGTATTTTGACAATCTATGTACAATTCATATTTACAGTAAAAAAGGTTTCTAATTTTAAATAAAATTCCTCCATACGAATGAACACTCTCTTGCGCTCTTTGTCCGCCATCGTAATCACACAATTTAATCACCCGACACACTAACACAAGTTATCACAATACAGATGTCACATCACTGTTGTTTACATTTGTGACAGTGCAGGGGGGGAGGGGACTCGCCGGTCGCAGTAGATAGACTGACATTATCGATCCACTCCCTGCTCCAGTCTGCGTGGTGTATCCTGACAACCCCAGCATCGATTCGCAAACTCAGAACTCAGTTGTGTTTCTGCGTAGCTCCGGTATTGTCAACGTGACGTTAGTGCACTATATTGTCATTAAATATTGTTTAAATTACTAGCGTTTAACGTTGATGTTAAAAAATACTGTATGTAACAAAAAAATATGTTTTTCGTTTATTTAAATTTAAATTTTGTTTACCGAAGGTGGTCCGGACCATCCCGAATCCGGTCAAGCGAGGTCCGTTCGAGCGAGCGTCTACTGTAGCTTGAAGATGCTGTGTATTTCAATCAGTTAAAATACGTCTTTTCTTGTCTTTTGTTTGGAAATCCGAACAATTTGAAAATCTGAACCAAGCTTGGTCCCAATTAGTTTGGATAATCGACGTCGTACTATACGGGCTCAAATAATTATTTGTTGTTTCAAACTTTGACTGTCCATAAGAGGTAGAAATTAAATGTCTGTCGAATTTAGCGCCATGACAAGTTGTCTTGAATCCAGCAGCTATCGAGTAAACATCACATTTGCCTACAGGAAAGTATGTGGCTCGGCAGTGTTGGCTGAGTTTCCCCTCACAATCAACTAGTTTGTTTCAACACACAAACACTGAGGTCTACTGTTCACATAACTACTGGTGTGTTTGTTGCAGAACGTGCCGTTCAGTATGGAGAACCCCGTGAGGTTCACTGTTGTGATGGCCCTCTACTTGGCGAGTGGGATGGCCGTGCCTTTCCTCTGCGTGAGGCACCAGCTGACCAAGTAAACATGAATCAATTGTAAGTATCCTCCTCCTTTGTATGATTTACTCTAAAGACATGTCACAAATCAATAAAAAGTAAAGTTGTAACTCCAAAGTAGTAAAGTTTTTCACTGCAAATAAAGGTAAACAATGGTGAAAATAAAGGTGAAAATGAGCCTAATAAGTGTCATTTTCATAATGATTTGTAAAAATGCATTTGACGTTATATTTGATAAGTGTCGTGCGTAGCCTATACTTAGAAACACAGTCTTATCTACTGCGGGGTGGTTGGGCATGGTTCACGGTTAAGTAAAGTGTAAAATTTCGGGACATTACTTTAGGGGTTAATACATAAAGAAAAACAATAATAGTAGTGTTTGTCCACGAGTGCTTTGTTCACCAGATTTCTAACATTTTGTTTTCCACATCCATTTTTGTCTCTGACAGTAGGCTACTCAACCGCTTGGCATGCTTTTGTGTAGTTAGAGTGGTTTCAAAACCAAAGTTACTAAATGACTCATTATAGATCTTATTTAGCGATTATATAAACACTAAATAGCTATTTATTATTAAAGAAATTGGAAGACAATGTTTGGACCAAACTGGGACTTGAACTGGGGTCTCTTGCTTGCCGGGCGATTATGCTGACCACTACACTATCCGGCCCAACTATTTATTGTTTGTCACCTGACGTGGCAATAACTAAATAATGGACAAAAAGTATAAATTGGTTTAAATTACCTTTCAGTCAGTAATCCAAGTTTTTCCATAGAAATGTTACAGCCGTTTCAAGGTCATGCCGTCAGTGTCTTCAAAATCTTGAGTCATCAGAAAGAACATACACTCAGCAAAACGTCAACAAAAGCCACGACGTCATCATTCTTGTCTTCCATTGAAAAAAAAGAGAAAAGCTATCGTTTTTATTGGGGAGGACCTTTTAGAAGAAGTGGACTACACAAAATTCCTAGGTCATTGCATAGATAATAGAATCACATGGAAAATACACATTGAAATTTTACCATCAAAATTATTGTCTTCTAACATTTATGTATTGATATATTTGGCAAGACATTCTCCAATGCATATTTTCAGAACGGCCTATTTTGGGCTCATACACATCTATGAGGGCTATTCAGAAAAATGAGGAACGTTTCGCTTAAATTCGTGTTCTTATTGGTGTCAGCGGACTCAGCCCCTCAGAACATCTCGCTTCCGCTTTTCGCTACACTCAAAATGGCGCTGCTATTGAAAATTCCGCCAGTTGTGAGGTGCGGTCTGTCATTCGTTTTTGTTATAAAACCTAAAACCGACAGAAATTTATCGTCAAGTGTGAAGTATATGGAAACAATGTGATGAATGAAAGTTCTGTCGGAAATGGTGCATATGTTTAAAAATGGCCGAACTTCATGATGAAGAGAAGAGTCATTGTCACCGAGCTGGTTGCCAAAGTTAATGAAAAGATTCGTGAAACCGCGTTTCACAATAACAGAGCGCTTTGTTTTCCACAAATTTCACGGACCTTGTTGTTTGAAATTGTCACGCAAAAGCTAGGCTACCATAAGTTTTGTGCAAGATGGGTGCCGAAAATGCTTACAGACCACCATAAAGGTCTGCGAATGGAAGCAGCTGACATTTCTGGACACCTGAGGCATGGTGATTCATTATTGGATCGAATCGAACTGGTGACGAGACTTGGGTGAAACATGTGTGTGAGACTAAGTTACAGTCCATGGAGTAGGGTCACACAAGTTCACCCAAAAGCCAAGAAAATGTTTGCAAACTTTGTGCAAGAAAGATTATGGCTTACGGTGTTTTGGGATAGGCAAGGTGTGCTGCTTATTGACTTCCTTGAATTTGCAACAATAAACTCTGAGCGATATTGTCAAACAAATAGAAGAGCTGTTCAAAACAAGCGCCGAGGAAAGTTGTCATCCAAAATTTTGTTTTGCATGACAATGCCCACCTCACACAGCAAACCGCACCAAGAACTCCTTAATTCTTTCAAATGGGAGGTTTTCCCTCATCTGCCCTACAGTCCTGACCTTGCTCCAAGTGATTTTCACTTGTTCCCAAAATGAAGAAGACCAGCTTTTCGTGTCGGCGTCAGTGAGTGGCTGAGTGAATTCTATGATGATGGAATTTTAAGCTGGTCCACCATGATAAGTGCCTCAATTTGTTTGGCCTATGTAGAAAAGTAGTATTTTAGTTGCTCTTTCAAATGTATATAATATTTTATTCAAACGTTCTTTACTTTCTGAATAGCCTCATCTATCTTATGGAACCACCATTTGGGGAGGCTGTTCCAAGCAAGAATTTCAACGAATTTGTTATGTACAAAAACAAGCCATTCGAACAATAAATTGGAGGAATACATTCCAGAGAATCATGCAAACCTTAATTTAACTAAATAAATATTACACTCCCTTCTATATATTTGCTAAAAATTGCAGTTCTTTCAAAATTTAAGTCTAAATTAAGTTTAGGTTCTGATATTCACGGCCATAACTCCAGATACCACCTGAACTACAGAAACTCTCAACATAATACAACTACAAAATTATTTTGATCTCTTCCAAATGAAGTAGGAACTCAAGTTTTAAAAAATTACCGGACCTAATCAAAAATAAAAACCAACCTCATATATTTTGAAGAAAATTGAAAAAGTTATTAACCATGAATACATTTCTACCAAACATCTTTTTTAATTTAAAAATTCACTATTTGAGATACCGACCACTCTCATGAGGGTATTTTAAGGCAAATATGTGGTGAAGGATGAGTGTGATGAGTGGTAGTAATGAGTTATGAGGTGTAGTCTTGTTACAAACTAAGGCTGACTCTTCCTTAGAATGGGTCATTAATTAATAGCCAAATGACCAAAGGAAATACAAGGACCATCAGCTTAACGTGACTTCCGAACCACGCAGGTGATGGTCTGATATGTCTAAACGATGGTGGGAGTTGATGCGGGTATCATCAGATGATCACTGAGACTATCTGAGCCGCTTTAGACCTATATCATCCTCAAAACCTGACCTCCATGAAGCTGGATTACAGGACCACGCCACAAGTCCCAGTCAAAAATTTAAGTATTTAAGTATCTCATTTAAAATTGGAAAATAAATGAGATATGATCAAAGGAGCTTAAGAACGGCAGATGTTAGCCCTTAATTACAGTTTATTGTCACACACATGAAAATGTACTGTAATAAAGAGTTATTATTATTACTAACACTTTACTCAATGAATAAACAGTGTTTTAATTTAGTGGTATTTATACCTATCTGTCCTAAAATCGTATACTCGATTGTTGGACACCTTTCGCTCTCAGTGACTGCATTGGATTAAATTATAAAACCACACGTACTCTCATCACATGCTTCCTTTGTAATCAATTGAGAGGCGCTACACTCGCAATGACATTGTGACACTTGCCACATCAAGTGCCACGTCACAATCAATCCCCCGAGTGTCTGTGTGATCGGGAGTAGTGTGCTCTGCTGATGCAGTTCTTCGCTCTCTAACTAATCAGACGGGAGTAGCTTCCCTTCACAGCGGGCCAACAACATGACTAAATAAATAAATAAATATTTTATTGAATTGACATGTTTATAAACATGTATCTCAATCGTCTAGTAATTGGTATAAAATTTTGCATTCATCCACATCTAGATCCCTTTCAAACATACATAACTTACAATCGTACTATTCCCATTTACTTGAATTTTTTCAGTCCTACCTCTGTTAGTCTGATACTCCAATATCCCAATTGTGTGCCAAAAACTCGTTTGAACTGTAAAATGCTTCTGCGACCAAAACTGGTTTTAGATGAGCTTTGAAACCCTTTGGCTCTGTAGCACTTTTAATCGAATCTGGAAGTATATTGACAAACTCAACTCCTGCCTGTGAGGGCAAATGTTCATGAAATGTTCCATTGTTCTGTGTCTCCCAATTCGATAGTTCTCCCTGTCTCTGGTTTCGTAAGAGTGTACATCAATTCCTCTTACAAGGTTGCATTTACATTTGAAAAAAAGACACGTTTCTAAAATACAGAGACAGGGTAAAGTCAACAGTTTTAATCTTTTGAATGCTGGTCTGCACGACTCTCTCCATTGCAGTTTTTGCAATTGTTCGCACTGCTTGTTTTTGAAGAATGAACACTCTGGAAAAGTTTGTGCTTGAGCAGCCTCCCCACAACGTTAGTCTGTAGGCCAGGTGTGGGTAGAATAGTCCATAATAAGCCGTCATCAGTACCTGAGTGGGGCAATATTTGGACAATTTCCTCAAAACATAAATGCCTGAGGCTAATTTTGCCTGAGACTAATACTCACAAAAGGTAACAATTTAGGCGGCCGATTATTATTTTCAACCTCAATTATTACTCCACTTTCCTCATGAAATAAGTTTTGTATTTTGGAATTTAAAACTTAATTTTTCCATAAGAACTTAGTATTAAAAAATTGGTAATTAAAATTATATTTTAAAATCAAATTCAATTATTTTGTTTTCATACACAGCAGTAATAATAGCTCTATGCTTCCAGAGAAAAGCATTCCACATTTTTGTTCATTGACCTACCTAAAACACCGTTTGCAAATTTCCTGTGATAAATTCTCAATCCCATTTAAACGCTGCTCAGGCTCTATCCGGCCGCCTCTTTATTGGTTTGGAAGTACCTGTATGTTCTGGAATTCCTTCATGCAGTCCAGGAGATGTCTGAATTTCAACGACAACCATTTCACCCTTACGCAGACAATATTTACAAAGCCTTCAGAATGGATGTTGTAAATTCTAGCTTGTTCACATGTTCCCACAAACCTTCAACTAATTAATTGTCTTTTACTTGTTCCAGGTGAATCGTGGACCAGTTTTCCGTAGTGTGCGCTCTTCACTAGAACTTATTGTGGTTATTTTTTAAAATCATAAAATTCCATACTGCATTTGTAAAGTTTAAGTTAAACAATAAGTATAGCAATAGATCTTCCACATTTTCAACATTCCAGAATCTGTTATCATTTTAGTCATTAAAATAAATAATTTAGTTGTCAACATTCTAAGCTTTCCCTGTGCTATGTTTTGTCTTGTCCATGAAGAGTTGTAGTTAACTAACAACAAGTGACCTGATATACAACATTTTGTAATCTCCATTTATGGAATAAATGTTATATTTTCTCCATTGAAATGGTTTTTTGCACCTTTTAACACCTCTTAGAACCTTTGTTTTCAGTCAGGTACAACTTCAACTTTAATCAGAACATGATGAGAATTTAGTTTCAGATTTATCAAAATCTGAATTTTACCGATGACGGATGATTTGATGCTTTTTTTGCTTTGGTACGGGTTTTAATTAGATATCATGTAAGTTGGAAGGGGTCGGATAAAAAGTAGCATTAAAATCTTATTCCAAACAAAGTCTGAAGTTGAAATTATAGACATGTTCCATCGTTTTTGAGTGAACAAAAGGTACAAGACGTTTTGAGATCTGAAATCGGACCTTTCTTCAAACAAAGAATATTAAATATATTCTTCTAAAAGAAATTCTATCTGGAACCATCACTGTACGGTATAAAGAACATTTAGCTCAGTTGGCGTGTGAGGAAGGAAGAGATAAACCAGTTTATATGTTTGCACTCGGAGTTAGTGTAACCTCGTAACTAGTTGTTCATCCTCACGAGGTTAGGTTTACGACCACATTTTAGCTCCTCTGTGGCTTTCTTTGCCCGCAGAGTAGTTTAGTAGCGACTTCACCGACTTGCCTTCTAAAGAATGATTTGTAATTTCCACTTTCTTCTACTATATATTCTTCCCTATATATTTTGCTGTTACTAGTGGTTTTATCTTTTTTTAATATACACATACTTGTAGTATGTTTTTTTGTCAACACAAACAATGTTTTGTAAATTGACTAATAAATTATTATTATTACTAATTGTTTTAAAGGTGATGCTTTTTTTAATCTAACTTCAAGATTTTTTGTTGTCTGGATTTTAAGTGTAGATAAAAACACAATACATGTAAGGAAAACAATAGGTTTGGGTGGTTTTAGGTTTTACTATTGGGCATCCTGCTTATGGCTTTTCCTCCACATGCTCAAATTCAAAGTGTTATGCTTTCATTTAATACATTGTGAAATTGTCTGAGTTTCTGTCAAAATAATGTTCTGGAAGGTGGTTCATTGATTTAGCAACACTTATTGTGGCCACACCTTTTTTTAAATAAATTTAAAAATGTGTTTTAATTTTAAAAGGTAGGTGTGTATCCACAATAAGAGTACCTAAACATTGTGAAATCTTGTGTGTATACTCCACATTACACTTGAGAAATAACAAGCAAAATTTGCAGGTTTTGAAACAAAATTAATGTTTTTGGGCCTGTCTCTAAAATGCAACAAATTGAATTTTAGCTGAATTTGTACCAATCTTTGACTGATAAATTTTTGTAACTAATTATTTGTTTAGCTTCCTTACATTCAAAGAGTTCTGTACGAGTATATAGTATTTTAAAAACTTGAAAAGTACAAAATCAATCATGGATTTCAATGTTGTGTTACAAATGCTCAATTAAATACATTGGAGATATTTAATATATGCTTAATGTGGGAAAAAGGGAAAGCAAAGGAGGTATGACAGAAAACACACTCAATATTTTGTTTGTACAAAACCTTTTCATGGGGAAAGAAATGGAAATAAAGTTATTAATTTACACACACAAAAATTAAACGTTGAGATATTTGTATTTTAAGTTATACGTGAAAGAATACAATAGGCCAGAGTACTAAGAAAAGTTTTAACAACTATCAACAAATTCAAGGATAGGCTATTATCATTTTAAAATTTGGTATGTATCAAAGTTAACTAAAATTATAAAGTGTCAACACGATCCAAACCCAATTCTTTGTTTGAAGTTTGTTGTTGACGATGGGAAGATTTCAGAAGTTGAACTATTATTACGGACATTTTCCATCGTTAGTGAACAAAAAGGATCACGACGTTTCGGATCTGCAATCTGATAGTGTCTGAAAATGTCCGCAATAATAGTTCAACTACTGACGATCCAAACATTGTACAATGACCTCAATAAGTAAATAAAAATTTGTTTAGGTTGTTTAAACCCATTACATAAAATATTTATGTTTAATCTATTTAAAACCAGAAGTTGAAGTTCAACTAAAGTTCTCAACAACAGCTAAATATTCACTTGGCAAAGTGTAAGCCAAGATAAAATATGGTAATGTTTTGAGTAACATTAAAAGGAATAGCTGACAACTGTAATTAGATTTACAGAAATCTGAAATTCAATCCAAGCTGTTACACAACAATGCTTTCATTTCAAAATGCTAATGATGCGATAAAATAAACTCAAGTTCTCCCTTCCTTTCATTTCAACCCGGCTCTCTCGAGACACTTAATTCTTGACTTTTTAAATGTTGACAAACTTTTAAAAGTTTGATGTTGATTACCTGATCTCCGTTGACTCATGAACTAGTTATGTGGCGAAGTAATCGGTTAGATTGTTCTTTCAAAGTTACAGTAACCTGTTTGGCTTTTATGTTTACAAAACACGGTTATACTTTTATGATAAGTATTGTTTTTTGAACAGGATAGAGTACGTTTTAAAATTACTATAAATATTGTTTCCTTAAATCTGTGATCTTTCATAAAAGTGAATGTTTTAAATAAAATAGTAACTTATTTCAGTATTAATTTTAGTATTCCTTCAATTTTAAAATTTCAGAAATCTTTTATACCTGCAAGTAACAGGAAAAACACTGAATTTTGAACCTAATTACATCAAAAGCTTTAAGTTGCAAACAGTTATTTTGTATAGATAATGACAACTGTTAGTTATAAATTCTAATTAATATAGAATTTAATTAAATGAACAAAAGTGTAGATTTAAATGTAGCTTCAATGTCAAAAAGTCTGAAAATGTTCTGTTATAACAATTAATAAATAATGTCAATACATTTACATGTTTTTATACAATTACTAATTATTTATTTACGATGAACAGAAATTCTGTCCCTACAGTTGAAAAAAGAACATTCAATAATAATTAACTTTTATTATGTGCCTGGTCAAGTATGAAGTACGAATTTACTAATGGATTAGCAAATAATTTTAAACAAAGAAAGTTTTCGCGATTTCTCATGGATCAGTAGGGATCATTTAATTGCTCTTGGTCCAATTACTGAAGTTAATTTAGCGTTAAATAGATTGCGATCTGTAAATGCTTTGCACCCTCGAAGGCACTAACTGGTGAGCCGCAAGTATTGCCTTACTTTAGATGTAAATTATTTCATTCATGTAAAGAGTTATTTTAATTATTGAATAGTTAAATTACAAGTAAATGGGGGTTTCCGCAAAATATTTGGAAAAAGGGAAACGTTGTAGTCGTACAAAATTAAAATTATACAAAAACAAATAATTGTAAATAAAAGTTTTGCTCAAAGCATTGGACAGTAATTAATCGGTACTTTACATTTAAATATGTATCTTCTTAGCTATTTTATATTAAAATTTACTAAGAACTAATAATTATACTACATGAGATGGGCAAAAGTTTTATTTTTGTTTGTTCATGAATGAGAAATGCCCTAAATATTGATAAGTCTAAAATTTCCTTATTTACTCGGCAATTCTTTGCTCTTGTATTATAAATACGTCCCCTAACCCAACCTTTGTATATAAATAGATGTTGAAAATAATTACCTCACTACCTTCTTCTTTGTCTGTGGCTGACCAGGGTAGGATTGACATCTGGAGTTGAGAGTCATAAATGATAATTTTAACAAATTAGACAAAACCTTAAAAGGTTAAAATATTTTTGATTTTGTTGTTAAATAGGTAATGTGCTTTTCCCATTTTACCCTTTCGTCCAAAAATACACCGGTACTTAAAATTACTAGAAATATGGTTAGATCGCACATAAAAAGAAGGTGCTGATATTTCTTTATAAAAGGTCTTAACCCATTTTATTAAAGTTAAATCAAAATTAATAAAAGTTTTGGCGTCAACATTTACCTTCATTTTATTAACTATACACCATTGTAAGCACCAGCAGATCTTCATATATAGATTCAGTTAAAACTCTAAGTTATACTGTTTTATTTTAAAACAGAGAAATGCGAAAGTGCAAACGTAATGAGACCTTTATAACATTAACAAAATTAAGAACAAAGTTAACAGATATTACAGTTTTTTGAAGCAGAACTCAGTTTTTAATTTTGACTTGTTGTTTTGCGCATTTTAAGGCTATACCTCTTACACCTGCAAAACAAAGAATATTGTGATCAACAAGGTCGAACGCCTTTCTAAAATCAAATTTTCATGGGGTAGTCTTTCTATTATCATTTATACTGTTATATAGTTATTGAGATCAAAGCATCTTCGGTTGCAGAAAATTTTCCTTTAACAAAACCGTATTGGTTACCACTGTTATTTGAATTCAAAAAGCTAAAGTCTGCTAAGTATTAATTTTCTATGATTTTGGAAAATAACTAAGACTAATTGGTCTTAGGTTACCCTTTGGGGAAATCCTTTTTGAAAATGGAACAACTGTGCTTATTTTTAACTTTTAATGCATGGAAAGACCCCTGACACTTTGCCCTTAAATTGATTATTTGTACCAAAACTGGAGCTATAGAATCAATAATATCAAAATTGAAACATTTGGGGACTTTTTATTTTTAAACTCTTTACTACTTTTACACTGAATATTTTATGACTGGAGTTATGTAGAGTGAGTGCGGGTTTGTGCGTGCGGGCAGCAAAGTTGTGTGTGTGTGTGGGTCCCGTGTCCCCAGTGACCAAGAGTACACTGATAAAGTAATCTGCCGATAACACGGGCCACCTCACTAGAAGCTCGTCAACTGTGTCTCCGATTATGATTTTACCGACTTGTTGTTTGAAGAACCAGTTACAGTTGATAATCTTCCATTGTTGCCCAAGTGCTACAATTATCAATTTGTTTTTGAACCAGTTGTTTTGGCATTATCTATCTCCAGCTTTAAGACAAATTTGTCCGAAATAATAAAACTTTTAGGTTTTAACGGTCTGTTCTTTGACTGAATATGTTTCTGTCTTCTCTTAATCTTATACAAAATACGATTCGTTATCCAGCGACTTACTAGCTTAGCTTTGGCTAACTTATCATTAAAAAACATACTTTTTATTGTTGTGTTTTTTGATTTCATAAAAACTTTTAGCGGTATTTAATCGTCGGTATGAAACAAATCAAAATTTTTTGTATTTTCCAGGTTACTGCATTTAGTTTTAACTTGATAAAAATTAAAATTAACAGCCATGAGCCAGGATTTGTCGGTGACATTCTACCTATTGGGTTGTTTACCATTTTACCACCAATAAAACAATGATCTTTAACCCAATGTCATGTTGGTTTTAAAATTGTCTATGTTTTCAGCAACGTGCCTCACAAAAAATATGAAATGAGTTTTAACCTAGTAGGGGAGTTCGAGACCTTGAAACAGTTTGATTTTACTATTTAGAATGAGATATATAGAATGTTGATTAAAATATTTAGATTTGCATCACTCACACGTAAATAGCGTGCTGAATATTTAGTGTCAAGACACTACGTTACATTTGCTTTATTCAGGGAAAAATTGAAGTGTAAAACATATAAGCTTAAAGCTTACGTTGTTGGATCATAATGTCTAAAAGTAGAGCATTGATTGCATATCAATATACACTGAGTTGCTTAACTCAAAAAAATGATTTTACAAAACAAATTACACCTCCTGTTTACCCTTGTCTTATAATATGAATTAAAAATTTATCTGATCAGTTGACTCTGAGCATATTTCACGTAAAATTATTCTTTCAAACTATGTAACTGAGAAAACTATCAAAACCGGTTTTTCTAACTAATATTTGGTATTAAAACTATAAAATCTATTTGATTGAAAATTGAAAAACTCAAATAAACTATCCTTAATGGTTTGCCATTTAAATCAATGGAATGTACATTGAAATATAATAGTGTATAAATAAATAGTTAATGAAATATCTGTACAATACAACAATAAAAACTTTTCTCAGGATGGGAACATCCTTGCGTTTAACCTTGTTGATCCTCCTAGTGTTTTTTTTGCCCTCCTTACAAAGAACTTTACGTCCTTTTGCTTTGCCACACTTTGTTTTCAGGAGACAAGTGTTCATTAATTTACTCTCTGCTGAGGAAAAGATGATTACCTGAGCTTGTGACGTGAAGCATGTCCTTGGTCGCCCTGTTTACAGTCAGGTTGAGCAACGTAACAACAACTATGTAACTGAGCTCAGCTGAGTTCTCGCTCCTACGGAGATGAGATGACAGTTTGATGACGTAGATATACACGTGCCATACTGAACACTTTCACACAGCTGGTAGTGTTTGTTATCCAGTTTGAGTTGATACTCACAGTTTGGTGAAGTGTTTAACAACAACAGTTATCAGTTTAGCTGCCAGTTCCTCTTAATGTTGATGACGGAACATACACTTTTTGACGTGTTTACACAGTTTGATTTTACCTGAGCTTGTGATGTCCAATCTGAACATGTTTACAGTCAGGTTGAGCAACGTAACAACAACTATGTAACTGAGATCTTGGAAGAAGAAGCTGAGTTCTCGGGAGATGAGATGACAGTTTGATGACGTAGATATACGTGCCATCTGAACACTTTCACACAGCTGGTAACCTACTGCAAACGCAGGTGAAGTGTTTGTTATCATCAGTTTGTTGATACATACACTTTGATTTACACAGTTTACCTGAGCTTGTGATGTGAACATGTTTACAGTCAGGTTGAGCAACGTAATGGGGTTTCCGCAACAACTATGTAACTGAGCTCAGCTGAGTTCTCGGAGATGAGATGACAGTTTGATGACGTAGATATACACGTGCCATCTGAACACTTTACAGCTGGTAACCTACTCGCAGGTGAAGTGTTTGTTATCATCAGTTTGTTGATACATACACTTTGATTTACACGTTTACCTGAGCTTGTGATGTGAACATGTTTACAGTCAGGTTGAGCAACGTAACAACAACTATGTAACTGAGATCAGCTGTTAAAATATTTTATAGTTCTCGGGAGATGAGATGACAGTTTGATGACGTAGATATACACGTGCCATCTGAACTTTATAACTTTCACACAGCTGGTAACCTACTCACAGGTGAAGTGTTTGTTAGAGGAAACAAATCATCAGTTTGTTGATACATACACTTTGATTTACACAGTTTCAAATTTGGGGGTACCTGAGCGAAATTTAAATGTGACTCATGTTTACAGTCAGGTTGCGCAACGTAACATAAAAGAAGTGGTGTCCATTTTGAAACTATGTAACGAAATTGAAAACAGAGTTTTTCAGCTGAGTTCTCGGGAGATGAGATTGTTTAACAAAGTTTGATGATAAATCACAGAATATTTTGAACACTTTCACACAGCTCAAAGTAACCTACTCACGTAAGAGTGTTTGAGGCTACACATACTGATTTTGTTGCGTTGAGCAACGTAACAACCATCTGAACACTTTCACACAGTTTATTGGTATTTGTTACCTACTCACAGGCTTTTTGTCAACCTCAAAGTGTTTGTTATCATCAGTTTGTTGATACATACACTTTGATTTACACAGTTTACCTGAGCTTGTGATGTGAACATGTTTACAGTCAGGTTGAGCAACGTAACAACAACTATGTAACTGAGATCAGCTGAGTTCTCGGGAGATGAGATGACAGTTTGATGACGTAGATATACACGTGCCATCTGAACACTTTCACACAGCTGGTAACCTACTCGCAGGTGAAGTGTTTGTTATCATCAGTTTGTTGATACATACACTTTGATTTACACAGTTTACCTGAGCTTGTGATGTGAACATGTTTACAGTCAGGTTGCGCAACGTAACAACAACTATGTAACTGAGATCAGCTGAGTTCTCGGGAGATGAGATGACAGTTTGATGACGTAGATATACACGTGCCATCTGAACACTTTGATTTAGTTTTCACACAGCTGTAACAACAACTATGTAACCTACTCGGGAGATGAGATGACAGGTGAAGTGTTTGTTATCATCAGTTTGTTGATACATACACTTTGATTTACACAGTTTACCTGAGCTTGTGATGTGAACATGTTTACAGTCAGGTTGAGCAACGTAACAACAACTATGTAACTGAGATCAGCTGAGTTCTCGGGAGATGAGATGACAGTTTGATGACGTAGATATACACGTGCCATCTGAACACTTTCACACAGCTGGTAACCTACTCACAGGTGAAGTGTTTGTTATCATCAGTTTGTTGATACATACACTTTGATTTACACAGTTTACCTGAGCTTGTGATGTGAACATGTTTACAGTCAGGTTGCGCAACGTAACAACAACTATGTAACTGAGATCAGCTGAGTTCTCGGGAGATGAGATGACAGTTTGATGACGTAGATATACACGTGCCATCTGAACACTTTCACACAGCTGGTAACCTACTCACAGGTGAAGTGTTTGTTATCATCAGTTTGTTGATACATACACTTTGATTTACACAGTTTACCTGAGCTTGTGACATGAACATGTTTACAGTCAGGTTAAGCAACGTAACAACAACTATGTAACTGAGATCAGCTGAGTTCTCGGGAGATGAGATGGGATGACGTAGATTACACGTGCCATCTGAACACTTTCACACAGCTGGTAACCTTCACAGGTGAAGTGTTTGTTATCGAAGATTTTACACTAAACAAATTTAAAGTGAATAAACATCGAACGTATTATACGTTTCTGAACATTTTTAAACATTAAACTAGCTGGTACATTTGAGCAACGTAACAACTGACTAACTCCGTCAAGTGTTCAGAATAGATCGGGAGATTGGTTATACACGTGCCATCTGAACAACATACAAGTGTTTGTTATATCAGTTACACAGTACTTTACTCATTCACCTGAGCTTGTGATGAGATGAGAAATGAGGTTTAACAAATATGTGGTGCATTCTCTGTACGTAACAACAACTATGTATTTTCTACAAATGGAGATCAATGAGAGTCACCACAGCTAGGTAACCTACTCTGCAGGTGAAGTGTTTGTTATCTTGAGTACACTCGTTGTAAAGAGTTGAGATACTCAAAAGTACTGATTATCCTTAAGCACAAGAGCGTCCCTGCAATGTCCCATCGTCGTCTGGTTCGGGGTTCGTCCCCGTATAAATACTTTCCTGCTTGGTTTAAAGTGAACAAAACTGCTTTATATAGGAGGTAAATGGATCACTTTTTTATTCTAGTTTCATGTATTATGCACCAACAAGTGTATTGTTATTTTGAAATTTTAAAAATAAACATTAAACTTAATTTATGCGCTTCTTCAGTCGTGGCTCTGACTAGCGTGGAGGTGCTACGCAATGTCGAACCATGAACGAAACATCGGACCGAGCAAGGTGAAGCCGTAGCGCTTTGACCTTCCGTCAAAGTCTGTCTCAACTTGAGTATTCAGAATAGATATTGGTTTATACACATACTTACAATATACATATACAGATTTGAAACAATACATTTCGTCAATTTCTGTTATCAAAGCCCTGAATGGACAATGGAAACAAAAAACATGGTGAGAACAAAGAGCCTGTCAAAAAAAAAATTATTTCAAGTCTTTAGCAAAAATATTAATCTGCATTTTAAACCCCTTTCTATATAAGGACACTTGCAGTGAGTTTGAAGAGTTGTGTGCTGGTACTCATTCGCTACAAAGTGCGAGTACTTTACTCATTCACTAATCACGATTTGAGATGCCGACCACTCTTATGAGGGTATTTTAACGCAAATATGTGGTGAAGGATGAGTGCATTCTCTGTATCATACATTACGTGTATTTTCTACAAATGGAGAACATCATTTTTAGATTATTTTAAATTTTATCCCCACCACGCTAGGCTGCTAGAGTGAAGTGAGTACAATACTTGAGTACAGTAATCGAGGTCAGTTACCACTCGTACTCGTTGTATTCGATACTCAAAAGTACTCGATTATCCTATTACTAGTCACAAGAGTCCCTGCTCCAGCTGATGTGAAAACCCGATGCAAAAGCCCGACGTCTGGTTCAACAGGGCATACTTTACCCAAACAGGGTTCGTCCCCGTACAATAAAAGTATCACAAAACGTTTTTTTATGTTAGGCTCCCTTTAACCTCCTGCTTGGTTAATGGAAAAGCCTGATGGCGTGTAACTGGCTTTATATTTATAGCTCATGACCAAATGTTATGTAGTTCGCAGAGTTCTTGTTTCTTATCAACGTGTCTGAAGTAGTTTTTCTGCAAAATGAAAATGTGGATTGAAATGACTTTTTATGAGAGATAACCGCTGAGTATTTTAAGACTAAAAATTGATAGACTACCTAATCGGCTTATCGCTCAAGGTCGTTACTGGCCAAATCCGCTGCTAAGAGGAATCATCTTGAGCAATGCGTTTTGCAGCAACAGCATCAAGTTGATTAATAACAGCTGAAACCAACATCGCAGGCAGGAAATGAGCTCAGCTGACGTAATCTGCAACTTCCGGTACATTCGTCAACCACGTGACTGTTGTTTTGATGCGACAACATTTGTTAAGGAAACGGAAAAGCATCAACTACCACCGCAATGTTTAGTGCGACATTGAAACTATACAGATAGGCTAATAAATAATCTGATTTTGAAATTAGGATCGCATCATTTTAGGTATTGGATCGCTATTACGTTTTCAACGCGCAATTTCTAAAAACCAAGAGTATAGGCATGTGTAAAGGTAAACATAGCCAACGCGAAGCCATAATTGCTACCGCGAATATTTCGAATTTCCTGTCACGATGAAAGAAACTAGTTTTGAAGGTATGAAGGGTGTATATACCTTCTATAACTAAACCTTTGAGGAGGGAGGGGGGATCAAAGGGGGTTATAATGTACTTTTATGATCTGATTACAATGAAACTTTGTAGGAACCCTCATCATCCATACATAATTATTCAACTGTACCCAACAGGTGTACCGAAAATGAACAAAATTCAAACTGTCAGATCAAAATGGCGGCGGAAAACTGTTTTCCGTAATTATCTTACTCTGGGCTTAAATGATTTTGATGATTTTTGTTACATATGTTGGTTAAGATATTGTTTAAACCTTAATTTCAAATAATTCATTTTTAAGGTAAACTATAGAAGAACTAGAAATAAATTCCCTCTCCCCAACCGATAGGTAACAAGCCACCCTTTTCAGGTGGATGACATCTTTAAAACAGGGAATCTACAAATTTTAGGAATTTTATTGATGATTAGGTTCAGGCTGGTGCTGGTTAGGCTGGTTTACGAACTTAATCGAGACTAAATCTGTCTTATGGAATAAGGTTGTGGGAGGATGTTCAAAAATTCAATTTGAATTTGTTTGAACATTTGTACTTAGATATTTACCGTAACACTAATAAGTGGTGCTAAGTTATAAGCGGTGAAATTAGAGTACCAAAATTTTTAGTAGGTGCTGATAATAACTTACTTAAGTACTAGTAAGTTATCAAAACCAGTATCGTATATACCTTCTATAACTAAACCGATTAGTTTAAGAAAGTTTCAAAATAAATTGCTTAGAAAAAGAACCCTCATACATTTTAACTCCAGACTAATTTCATGTCGCCTACAATAAACCTTGGATTAAACATAAACCAAGATTAAGTCTGTGAATGTATAACCAGCTAAAGCGCTTGTTAAACCCGAGTTTGTACATAAACTGGTTTATATCTCCTGTCTTGTTTGTCACGAATAAACTTGAGGATTGGCAACAAGGCAGAAGAAGACAGAAGCTATTACAACTATTCATTTTAGCTCGAGGGATTGAGATGTACTACACTTATAATGTAATACTTTGTAGAATTTAGTGGAAGAAATCAATAGTAATTTTTTGTTAAGTTTATTAACAAGTTAGTATTAAAGTTGATTGATGATGATACAGTATATGGATCCTTGTATGTACGACTGTATATACACAATTATGGAAAATATATACACAATTACGAGTATTAAACACATACAGATTTGATATTTAACTCAGAAGATGTTGGGAAGCTCAACTGCTTTCCATTCTTTTAGTATGTGGTTAGAAATTCTAATTTAGCATCTGGAAATTCACTAAGTTAAAAAGGCAAGTTAATTTTATGAACGATTGGATGAGGCATCACTAAATCACTATTTCAGATGCCGACCACTCTCATGAGGGTATTTTAAGGCAAATATATGGTGAAGGATGAGTGGTAGTAATGACTTTTGAGGTGTAGTCTTGTTACTAACTAAGGCCGACTCTTCCTTAGAATGGGTCATTAATTAATAGCCCAATGACCAATGGAAATACAAGAACCAATGGCTTAACGTGACTTCCGAACCACGCAGGTGATGGTCTGATATGTCTAAACAATGGTGGGAGTTGATGCAGGTATCATCAGGTGGTACATGGTTAAAGAAGCGTGGCAATTGGCTTTCTCGATCATTTAAATATCTAACGTTATCCGTTATTCTTAGCAAATTTAAAACAGTTGTAGATTAGACCGCTAAAATGGAGTAAGAACAAGAAAAGAACCAATGAAAACACCCCAATAATTGTGATTAAGTATTCTTTGGAAATATCTAGGGAAACGGGGTAGGCTCAAATCTAAAATCTCAACCTTTAACAACTAAAGTTTTATAAAATACAACTTGAACTACGACGTAACACCAACCAAACACACAAATGATATTATTATTATAAAAATACTGTATAAGAGCCATGTGTTTTAATAAATAACATAGTCAAAAAATGATATTTTGCGATACAAATTTTCTATTAAAAACATCTTCAACAGTCAATATTACTTTAAAAACTATTAACTTATGAATTCTGTCCTGTAACCAATTCTAAAGTTGATTCACGACATTGTTTGTGCACTTTGTGAATAAACGATAAACCAGTTTATGTACGAACTCGGGTTTAACAAGCGCTTTTGCTGGTTATACGTTCACACACTTAATCTTGGTTTATGTTTTATACACGGTTTGTAGGTACCTTAAAATAAGTCCGTTGTTAATACGTATGATGGTTTCTAACAACTAGTTTTGAAATATCCTTGGAGATCCTTGGTTCTAGAATCTAAGCTCTGAGATGTAGTGGAGGTTTCCCGTATATTTCCGCGTTCTTAAAGGTTCGTTTTGGTTGATTTCAGATATTATTTTCTGGACAAATTATATGTCTATGAACGTCTATTATTTTATAATTCGTCCACGGCCTTTACTATACTTTGACTGGGACTCGTGGCTTGGTCCTGTAATTCAGCTTCATGGAGGTCAGGTTTTGAGGATGATGTAGGTCTAAGATAAGCGGCTCAGATAGTCTCATTGATCATCTGATAATACCCGCATTAACTCCCACCATCGTTTAGACATATCAGAACATCACCTGCGTGGTTCGGAAGTCACGTTAAGCCGTTGGTCCTTGTATTTCCATTGGTCATTGGGCTATTAATTAATGACCCATTCTAAGGAAGAGTCGGCCTTAGTTTGGAACAGACGGCCCCCAAGCTTAGAGTGGGGTGATATAGTGATAGTACAGTTATCAACATGATAAAACGAGGAAAGTGGTCGCGGGAGAGTACAAAGATCTCATGACATTTTCCAGTGGTGCGTTAATTTAGTCCAGGAGTGTATTTTTATGTGACAATTGTAAATAATATTCAAAAGGAAAATAACTGTTTGCCAGCAGATATGTAGCATAGTATGCAGCATATTATACCACTGAGAAACTATCTTTACTTGATTCTAACAATAAGTATTATTTACCAATTATTTTGTACGTTTGGTAAACGACACCTAATTCGACGAGTG
This sequence comes from Matsumurasca onukii, assembly GCA_018831715.1. Taxonomy (NCBI): domain Eukaryota; kingdom Metazoa; phylum Arthropoda; class Insecta; order Hemiptera; family Cicadellidae; genus Matsumurasca; species Matsumurasca onukii. The sequence continues at coordinate 25,958,227 of CM032059.1, read as the reverse complement.
CGTTTCTTCTTTGAGGTTCTTGGAAAACTTACTGCAGAACTTTTCACAAAGCGGATCTAATCAAAGGTTTTCTCTGTTCAAAGGACTGTATCAGGTTGCAATAAACTCAGTACTTTTTGCTTCTCGGAAGTCCTTAACTCGATAAGTCAAATAGAGGGAAACTTTTTTTAATATGCAACTTCATTGACTTATCCATTGCTTTTTGAATTACATACCACAGGAGTTAAGAGACTGTTCGCTTCACTCACTAAATCACTGTCTGAGATGCCGACCACTCACATGAGGGTATTTTAAGGCAAATATGTGGTGAAGGATGAGTGTGATGAGTGGTGCTCATAGCATTGGTACGTTGACGGCCTTAGCTTTGCCCCCTGGGTGAGGTTACAAGGGTATTCACTCCGCTCACAGCCTTGCTTCGCGCTATGAACTTAAACAGTTGTGGTAACAATGAGGGCCATGTGGTAAAAAGAAGACTTAGCGAGGATCAAAAGACCCTTCAGGATCGAGTGATGAACGGTACTTTTTGTCATGATGCAAATAATAATGATAATTAAATGTTAATAGATATTTTCAACATTATAAAGAAACTAGAACTAAACAGTTTTTTGTAACATAGCAGTCTAATTAATATTGTTTTCAAAAACAGCCATTACACTAATTGACTGTAAGTCAGTGTCAAACTTGGAAACAAACTCGTTGAAACAGCTGATGTCTATGCCATAAAGAGATCATTAAAATGATCTGTCTGTCATTCCGCTCTAAAAACAGCTGCTTTAGACACATGTATTGACGTGCTTAAGTGTCACTTTAAGCCCAGGTAATTAAAGTAGTCTTTCGATGATCGTTTTGTAGCAAGGTCATCAGCTGGGTGAACGAGTTTGTTTTGATTTTTTGAATTTTCAACACTGATTTATAGTATATCAGTGTAAAAGCTGTTTTGTCTTCAAAACAAAATCATTCAGACTGCTGAGCTCAAAAAAATTTTTACTTAAGTTCTTTTTATAATGTTAAAAACGTAAATTAACATATTATATTTATCATTATTTTTTTATCATGACAAATGTATCGTCCCAAACGTTTCTTTTTTGCCCTCGGACGTTAACTTGACCTCGTGTCAAAAAGTGTCACTTGAGGACTTAGTGATGAAATATACTTTTTTTAAGGAGTAAAATATTATCAAAGCTTTATATCAATATACTATTTTCTTTCTTGGTATTTTTTAATGGCCTGATACTAAACATAATTTTAGCACGTCAATACATGTGTCTTAAGCAGCTGGTTTTATAGCAATATGACAACAACTACTTTCATTACGTCAGAAGTTTATTACGTCACGACACTCCTGTTTTCCCGATTCACTGCAGTGTTACACAACTAATTAAAGTTCGCAGAAAATTGGAACTCGCTACTAAGTGCTTTCCAAGTTTCAAGTTGTAACAAGCAGTACAAACTCCAAGTCGAACAAGTTTTGTTTCAATACTTTACTCTAACTTTTAAATCAATAACTGAGATTTCCTAAACATTCTTACTCTCAATTCCAAGTAGCGTGCTATTTAAAGTAAGGCCATAAAATTAACAGGATTTCGGCATATTAAATAGTTCTGTTTATTTAACCCCCGTATCTATGTTATTAAACAATTTTATGCGAGTATAACTTTACTGTGTACAGTAGACACTACAGTAGAAATATTTCATGGTGACTTGATAATAACAAAAACTATAGACAAAGAGCGATTTAGACATATTTCATTCAACAACCTCCTTGAGTTGAAGTTCTGTAGATACCAGATAGTTTTGTGAACGAACACTTTGGTCCACAAATAGTATCGAGCCCCACACACGTTGAACTTTTCAAAGGGTTTATAACTGGTTCAAACCAGTACCGTTTGCGTAGACAATATAATTATAGCGTAGAACAGCAAATATGTGTAAAGCAAACAGTAACTATGTTTACCAGTCTACTGGACATCAAAGGCCTCCTGGATTGGAAACAGTCTATTGAATTATCTCTCTACATATTAGCACTTAGTAGTCATGTGCTAGGAAACATTATTAAACACAATAAACTTATTTATTGAGCAAAATGTGAATAGCTACGCGAATAAAGTATAATTGGGACTCGTGGCGTGGTCTTGTAATCCAGCTTCATGAAGGTCAGGTTTTCAGGATGATATAGGTCTAAAGCGGCTCAGATAGTCTCAGTGATCATCTGATGATACCCGCATCAACTCCCACCATCGTTAACCACCATCAACTGCGTGGTTCGGAAGTCACGTTGAGCCGTTGGTTTTCCATTGGCCATTGGGCTAATACGAGTAATAACGACCCATTCTAAGGAAGAGTCGGCCTTAGTTTGTAACAAGACTCATAACTCATTACTACCACTCATCACACTTATCCTTCACCACCATTTGCCTTAAAATACCCTCATGAGAGTGGTCGGCATCTCAAATAGTGATTTAGTGATTAATTTTAAAGGACAAAAAACTATTAAAGATACAACTTCACGGTCCAAAATTGGAATTTTGTCTTTTAATTGCAAAATCCCAACGTTTAAGTAGGGTTGCCAACTTTAATTATCTAAATTGTAACTTTAGCTAGAAAAGCAGTTTTGAAATTGACTTTCAAATTCAATATTTTAGTTCCAATTTTACCTTGACAAGTAAAATTCCTACTTTATTCTTTGAAAGATAAGGTTTCTATTTTCCAAATTCAACTTCCATCTTTTAAGGGGATTTAAAGTGTTAGAGAACAGTTTTAAGACAGCCATATCCGCCTTTCTGCGATAGTACAGGATTTACTGATTTGTTGTTAGTTCGTTATGCCGGTGGTATTGTATTAACATAGAAATTGATGGTATTTTCTGCTGGTTTCACAACTAGTAGAAAAACATGTGTCAATAACGTAACTACCTTCATGATAGTACAGAGCTAGTGAGATATTAGGTTTGGCGGAAAACAGGCGTGAGCCAAGTGAAATCAGTAGAGTCCTCAATAATCTAGGTGCAGATTAGCTCAATGAAGGTTGATTGTTTAGTCGATGGAAGTTGATATTTTCTTAGTAGAAAAAAGATTGAAAGTAAGGTCAACGCGATTGGATTCTTTATAGTTTAAATCTAGAGTGTCTGTACTTAGCCAGCTTTCTATAAAAGTTTGTTGCTATCCATTTTAATCTAAAAATAAAACTGGTTTCTACTTTTTTCCGATTGTTTGGTAAAACCTTATTTAAATAATAATTAGGATACAACTGTTCTATGCAATTTGGATCACTTTTCATGCATTAATGGTGGGGGCTTGAATTTTACTATTGAAAATTATGAAATTTGCTCAAGAGGTATTTATTTTTACGATTTAATTCATCGTCCTGAATTTCATAGCGGCACAATTAACCTGGAATATACTTGGAATATAGTCTGGTTGATAATTTAGCCAGATACAACAACTTTTTAACGTTTAAGTGTGAGATTAAAATAATACATTTTATTATTGAACTCACTGTATACAATCGGAAAATGTATATTAAACTGTTCACTTTTATTTGTTAATACCAAAAATAAATATGGCATTTGAACAAATGCCCGTTTATGTTTAGGTTTGGTTTTATTCTATACATGTCTTGGTTTCATCATAAACAATACAACCTTCTAACTTTTAGTAACTTGTTTACCAACATTTTAATGTTACTTGTACGTTAGTTGATGTCAAAGTTGTTTAAAAGCTTTGATAAATTTACTGAAAGAATGACAGCGCAAATGCTCATGATTTACACAGACTGGTGGTGTGGCGAAGGTAGTGTTAAAATACCTCAAAAAACAAATAAAATTAGATCAGCAAATATGTCTTAGAAATCAAGAAGATTTTTATAATTAAGTATATTTATTCATACTACAAAACACATGGAAATAACTGATGTATACAATTTCTTAATATCTATCTACTGCAGCGTACACTCTCATAATAGTTCTGAATAGCTGAACTTTTAAAGTTGCCTCTTGTACACTAAAGTACGAACAAGGCAATGTTTTGTTAGAAAGACTGTGAAATATTGTGAAAGTTACAAAACACACACAAGCTGGCAATTGCCTGTAAAGAGTTGGAAGACAAATGGCCTGGTAACTTGTTCTATGGACAGCCATTTCCTTGTCTAATGTTGTCTTTATTTCTTTCTTGGCTGACAAAATTGAGCAGTTAAATGCTGGGGTAGGTACTATGCATCATATTTTGTAGAATATTTTCGGTGGAGTTAAATTTGATTTTAATTGTGTGAGAGATCTTGTAAACTATTTCTTTACATTAATTTTGATACACGTTTTAATATATGCAGAATTTATTATTTTGTGGTTCAATTTTATATTAGTCTAGAATTTTTATGTTACTCATAAATCACCAATTGACCAATGTTGGTGTCAATTGAACATATTATGACATAAGTGGTAATCCCTAGGAGTTAGGGAGACTTAACCCACATGTTAAGTTAGGGAGTATTTCTAGGTTTAGTTCATTAACAAGAATTTTTAAGGTTGAGTTAATATTTGGTGAAGTTAAATAGTAGTGTGTATCTCTTCACATACAATCAGTAAAATTGACTTCTCTCATTCTAAATTTGCACCCAATTCATGAAATTTCTCAAACAACTACTCATACAGGCCTAATGATAAAAACAATACAAATACATCAAATTGAATCTGACAATGAATCAGATCTAACAGACAACGATCAATCACAAACGTCTCAAGGTTTTGCCACCACAGTTTTACCTCATCCAAATACATCTTACAATGAATGACCCTTGGACAGTCTCTTAACTTTTAACGATAATGACAACGTATTTTTCAATATCGACAAAGGAGCTGACGTTTCTGTTTTACCATCAAACCTTAAATTGGGTGGAACATCTTTTTAATTCCAACAACTTTCTATTTTCTATATATCTTTTTTTGAAAGTTTCCTTCGTACTTATATGCAACTGCAAACAATAACAAGAAGTAAATGGTTTTGAAATACATTTTTATTTTAAGACTATACAATAATTGTGCTTGAACTAAATAATTGTATTAAAACAGCAAAGTTAGGTTAGCTTTAGGTAAGCTTTAAAACCAATAGCCTATAATAATTATGTGATAGGCTAACAACAAAACAACAAAACAACAATCCCGTATTATAAAATGTTTTAAATTCCTTAAGCATTTTGTCGTTGAAATCTCCCAGTTAAATTGACCCAGTGATTCAATTACGTTGGTATAAAGTAATTCCAAGTTCGCATTCATAATTTGTCCTTAAATCACCATTTGAGATGCCGACTACTCTCATGAGGATATTTTAAGGCAAATACGTGGTGAAGGATGAGTGTGATGAGTGGTAGTAATGAGTCACTAAAATTCATATAATTTTCAGATTTTCCAAGATCTCTTACAGTCACCTGAATGACGTACTGCCAATGTACGAATGTAACAATGATTGTCTGAAAGATTCATTAGAGAGCGCCCTGTTCAATCCGGTCTCAATTCATCATTCATCATTCATCACAGCATTGCCAGAAGCCTTTCTACTTTCCAGCCAGTAATTCAATATGTGAGACCATACGTTGTTTCTTATTCATTCCATACACTGATTGATTGTACATTCATACGCCCTTTTTTTATAACTCTTTTACATTTGGAGAAAATAGGTCGCGTTGTATATTTTACATAAAGCTAAAAAGCCAAGAAGAAATCATAATAAATCACTAAATCACTATTTGAGATGCCGACCACTCTCATGAGGGTATTTTAAGGCAAATATGTGGTGAAGGGTGAGTGTGATGAGTGATAGTAATGAGTTATGAGGTGTAGTCTTGTTACAAACTAAGGCCGACTCTTCCTTAGAATGGGTCATTAATTAATAGCCCAATGACGAATGGACAAGCAAGGACCAACGGCTTAACTTGACTTCCGAACCACGCAGGTGATGGTCTGACATGTCTAAACGATGGTGGGAGTTGATGCGGGTATCATCAGATGATCATTGAGACTATCTGAGCCGCTTTAGACCTATATCATCCTCAAAACCTGGCCTCCATGAAGCTGGATTGCAGGACCACGCCACGAGTCCCAGTCAAATATTTTAAAACATCGGGTTTACTTCAGGGTACTTGTAAGATGAAATAGAACACAAGCACCATAACTCAAAACTACACAATCTTTACGGGCTTTCGCTAGGAATTTGTTGTGGCCTTAATTTATTATTTCAATGTAGTAGGGAAATGTTGTATCGTGGGATCGGTTGGTTGGGGGGGATCTCTGTTTGAAAGTTCTGTTTGTGCAGCCTAAATACTTTGTTACATTTAGTGGTTCAATTATTTCATTTAACTGTATACACTCCTGTACGGTGTGTTTTAAAAATATTCCGTTGAGTAACCGTTTAGAATTGAGTTCGTGTTGGACCTTTTTCCAAATTTGTCGGATTATTTGGGTACATATTGATTGAAACATACTTATTTTGTGTGGAGTTGGGGTTTCGGGATTTAAACGCTTTATTTGGTTCAAGAGGTTATTGATTAGGTAAGTTTTGTGGTCGAAGAAATTTAAGTTGTCACTATCTTCGAGTTCTAATTAAATCTTCCTGTTTTGATTTAATGTTAAAGTTGCTCCAAAGGACATCTTAAGACTCCCCAGAAGAAGCGACATCCTCCCGTTCTCCTCCACCAAATGACAAGGCCTATGGGCTGTAAAACGAAGGTGTAATTTTAATATTAACAAAAGCCTTCAAACTTAGTGAATTTAACATTATATCGTGCATTTATCCAATACCACTCAAAATAACGTTGTTGAAAACCATACCCGATAAATTAATGTTTTAACTATTTAATGTAGCGGTTAAACCAAGTCCGTTGTTTATACGATTTTACATTCATTACTAATACCTCAACATAGGCAATGGCCCGTGAACAAATCAATTTGTGTAGCTGATTTGAAATTCAATCACATGAAACCAATCTAGCGTGAAACGCGTTGGAGTGTTTAGTTTTCGTCGATGTTATTCTGTTTATTCATGTATATAGAATTAATCAACCATTGTATATACTATATTAAACTTGGTTTGCCAACTCGTTGACTAAAGGATTGTGATAGTAATCTGAAATTCCACCAGTTCTCGCCAAAGCTGTTTTCTAGAAATAGACAAAGGTTTCGGATATATTTACTCGTATTTATTAGAGAAAATAGAAAGACTGCGTACGCAATGGTACCATTTAAGTAGGTACCAGCAAAGAATTAGCCCTGTGGTGCTGCTGCCATACGGCGAGACCTGGCACTACTCTCGTGACTTCCTTTGAGCCAAATGGTAGACTAGTGGTGCTGCCATACGGCGAGACCTGGCACTACTGTCGTGGCTTCCTTTGAGCCAAATGGTAGACTAGTGGTGCTGCCATACGGCGAGACCTGGCACTACTGTCGTGGCTTCCTTTGAGCCAAATGGTAGACTAGTGGTGCTGCCATACGGCGAGACCTGGCACTACTGTCGTGGCTTCCTTTGAGCCAAATGGTAGACTAGTGGTGCTGCCATACGGCGAGACCTGGCACTACTGTCGTGGCTTCCTTTGAGCCAAATGGTAGACTAGTGTTGCTGCCATACGGCGAGACCTGGCACTACTGTCGTGGCTCCCTTTGAGCCAAATGGTAGACTAGTGGTGCTGCCATACGGCGAGACCTGGACTGTCGTGCCCTTTGAGCCAAATGGTGACTAGTGGTGCTGCCATACGGCGAGACCTGGCACTACTGTCGTGGCTTCCTTTGAGCCAAATGGTAGACTAGTGGTGCTGCCATACGGCGATCCTGGCACTACTGTCGTGGCTTCCTTTGAGCCAAATGGTATACTAGTGGTGCTGCCATACGGCGAGACCTGGCACTACTGTCGTGGCTTCCTTTGAGCCAAATGGTAGACTAGTGGTGCTGCCATACGGCGAGTCCTGGCACTACTCTCGTGGCTTCCTTTGAGCCAAATGGTGAACTAGTGGTGCTGCCATACGGCGAGTCTGGCACCCTCGTGGCTTCCTTTGAACCAAATGGTAGACTAGTGGTGCTGCCATACGGCACTGCGCCTGCTCGTGGCTTCCTGAGCCAAATGGTAACTAGTGGTGCTGCCATACGGCGAGACCTGGCACTACTGTCGTGGCTCCCTTTGACAAATGTGTACCTACGGCTGGCTACTGTCGTGGCTCCCTTTGAGCCAACCAGACTAACTGGTGCGGTGCCATAGCAGTAATCTCCCTTTGAGCCAAATGGTAGCACTAGTGTCGTGGCTGAGCCACTACGCCTTACGCGAGACCATACGCTACATGGCACCTCTCGTGCCTCCTTTGAGCCAACTAATGGTATGGTGGTAGTGGTGCTGCCTCGGTCATTAGCTAAGGAACTATACAGGGTGTCACATAAGTAAAGTGCCAGACTCTAGGAAAAGGTTATATGGATCAAAATAAAAGAAAATGAAGAATACACATTTTTCAAAAAAACGCTGAGTTAACCAGATATTCGCGATTTTATATTTTTCACTCACTATTTATTATCTCCCACACCATTTATCGGATTTGACTCAAACTGTACATACCATTCAATGTAAGTAAGACCATTTATGGAAAAAATTACCAGAATGATCTAACTTATCATTGTTAAACGGTGGCTATTTTATGGTATTTTAGGGCATTTTTGGCATTACACTTTAAATAGCAAATAAACGGTGAGGTTTACGATAAAATGTAAAGAATACCGTTTGGTAGTGGATTTTATTACCTATATTTTGACACCAAGGTCAAAAGATCTATTAAGAATCAACGAAGTTACAGTGGAACCAGTGGCAAACATCAAGATAATAAGGTGGAAAGTTGTCTGTTTTCAGCCAAATTTTCCCTTAAACCTTCGTTGTTTCCCAATAGATTTTTATGACCTTGATGTCAATAGGTAGGTAATAAAATTCAGTACAAAGCGTTATTCTCTATACGCTTTATCGTAAAACTCACCGTTTATTCGCTATTTAAGGTGTAATGCCAAAAATATAGAAATAAAAATAGAAAACCATAGAAAATGATAGGTTAGATCATTCTGGTAATTATTTCCATAAATGGTCTTACTTAGATACAAATTTACAAATTACCTTTTGGAGCCTGTAGATCCTACTGTAGATTTGTTTCGTACATGTACATTTCGGGACTGGGGTGTCCCAACATCGGTGTACCTTCTCTACTTATAATACACTATTGTTCATTATATTAAAAATATATACACTATTTACACAAACACAACTGTCACTTAATTTGTATCGCGGGATGTCACATGCGGAACTCGCGCAGGCCGTGCACTGCGAAACGTAACTGGGCCTACGGCGGGCGACCCCGGTGGCGATGACGGTGCGACATGGCTTGTTGGGCTGCGAACACGTGACTGTGAAATTGAGGGCGGCAGAGGTGCAGGTGTAGGGGTGCTTTGTCCTGGGAGAATCCCGGTGAACTGGTTTGGTGTGGTGGAGCTGACGTCTGCTTCTCTAATTGTTTGGCGAAATTGTAAATGATGGAATTCTTTACGTCTTCTTTTTTGTTCAAGAGTGAATCAGTGCCGTATTTGTCTATGTGTTTCAAAATTTCGTAATTCTTGTGGGCCATTGCTAGATTGTTGTTGTTTATGGATTTTAGAACATTTAGTGATTTTGGAAATTCTATGTGGTGGTCTTTATTGTTTTTCAGATGGAGGGCTACTAAAGATGAAGGTTGTTTGTGATGTCTTGAATTATGTTCTTTAAATCGAGTCTTAAACCCCTATTTGTATAACCGATGTAATGTTTATTGCATTGGGGGCTTTGGTTGGTGCAAGTAATTTTATACACTCCTTTCTGATTTGATATGTCCGGTTTGTTTAAGCCTCCCCTATTCAAACCAATTCAACTGAAACCAGTAGTAACAAAGATAACAAATACATACCCATATATTATAGAAAACAATAACCATATCAAAGGAATTCTTAAACAAACCGGACATATCAAATCAGAAAGGAGGTATAAATACTTGCACCAACCAAAGCCCCCAATGCATAAACATTACATCGGTTATACAATAGGTTTTTAAGACTGATTTTAAAGAACATAATTCAAGACATCACAAACAACCTTCATCTTAGTAGCCCTCCATCTGAAAACAATAAAGACCACCACATAGAATTTTCAAAATCACTAAATGTTCTAAAATCCATAAACAACAACAATCTAGCATGGCCCACAAATTACAAAATTTTGAAACACATAGAAAATACGGCACTGATTCACTCTTGAACAAAAGAAGACGTAAAAATTCCATCATTTAATTTCTCCAAACAATTAGAGAAGCAGACGTCAGCTCCACCACACCAAACCAGTTCACCGGATTCCCCCAGGACAGCACCCCTACACCTGCACCTCTGCCGCCCTCAATTCATTTAAAGTCACGTGTTCGCAGCCCAACAAGCCACAGGTCATCGCCACCGGGGTCGCCCGCCGCCAGCCCATTACCTGCAGTGCACGGCCGCGCGAGTTCCGCGTGTGACATCCCGCGATACAAATTAAGTGGCCGTTGTGTTTGTGTAAATAGTGTATATATTTTTAATATAATGAACAATAGTGTATTATAAGTAGAGAAGGTACACCCACCGATGATGGGACACCCCAGTCCCGAAATGTACATCTGTACGAAAAATCTACAGTAGGATCTACAGGCTCCAAAAGGTAACTTGTAATAACTCAAGGTCCTACAACTGGGAAAATTAAATATTTTAATACAAATTTACGTTAAGTTTGAGTCCGATAAATGGTGTGGGAGATAATAAACAATTAGTGAAAAATATAAAACGGCGAATATCTGGTTAACTAAGCGTTTTTGGAAAAATGTTTATTATTCGATTTCTCTTTATTTTGACCCATATAACTATTTCCCAGAGTCTGGCACTTTACTTATGGGACACCCTGTATACTTAACCATAAGCACATCAGTTTTGTATGAATTCTGTATGACTGGCTAGCGTAATGTTCGATCGGCTTAAATATGAACTAAGTTCGTCCTCATACAATAAATTCCTTCACTTCCAAGATTCCAGGTTCCCCTCAGTTAGCTCCTAGACATTCAGAAACGGAAAAGATCAATTATATACGTACCAAAATGTTGACCCGATTACCTTTTAGTCATGGAGGTAACGCAAAAATATAGTACCTTTACCCATTACGGTATTATTAAAGCTGTATACAGGGGTGGCTCGAGCATGCATGCACCCTTGGGCAGACTCAACGGCAGCGCCACCAGAGGTGATCTCGGGAGGAGGGGCACCTCCCAGCCCAAGGTGGGGTCCGGCCCACAAAACGTTTTGAAATTTTAAAGCAAAATAACGTGTTCTAAAGTGGGCCTAGTGTTAACTCGCTATAACAAAAATAACTTATTGCATTACCAGTAATATGATTATGAATAGAAAGAATTATTTTTAATATAGAATGTTTACGGACACCTTTTGACTAGGAAAAAAAAAAACGGTTATATTGTTGATTTTTAAGAACGGCCTCTTTGTGTTGTTACTTTTCAGCCGCCCTTTTCTCAAATGTTGCCCTACTTGGTTTAGAAAAGCTCATGTTACAGTGTTGCCCTGCCCCATACACCTCCAGGCACCAACACATTTACAAAATTAATCAAAATTACTCAACTCAAACGAATAATCACTGCACAAATCTTGAAATAGAAAGGAACATGCCACAAACAAAATGACGAATTGCAAGTGTGAACAATGAACTGTGCATTGCTACAGACCACCCTTTCGAATGAATAAATTATAATTCCCTTTTTGGTCTGGCTATCGTTAATGAGAATTCCATATTTAGCTGCATTAACCCAGCGCCCCCAAAATGTCACCCTCCTTGCGCTCCTGGGCGGCCGCCTGGGTTGCCGAGTCCTCGGGTCGCCTCTGGCTGTATACGTTTATTAAAGCAGTTAGTTTCGTGTTCCAAGAACATACAACGCTGATGTTTGATAGAACATACAGATAGAAATTGTCCTTCAATAGAATTATATGCACAGTTAAGGGTAATATATGAGTTATCATAATGACTCACACATGCTAACTAGTTACAGAGTGGCAGTGCTTAATCAAAGATATATGGCTTTACGGTTTTCCAAGTTACCAGACCAGACAAGTTACCAGAACCCTCTCTCACCTGATTGGAACCGTATATTTGACAGGTTTCCAAAGTTTCTCTACAGGAAAACTGGAACTCCTTCATGAAGCACCTTCCGCTTGATATAATACCTTTGTGGATTTACAGGAATTAGAGCCGTAACGGAAATTAAATTGACCTTACCAGCACATACTACAGTAGTTACATTTATCATTGTATTTATTTAAATGTTTATTCATGGTTCAGTTTATTTAAATGTGAAAACAGTTTGTGATGTACCTTAGGCCTGATATATTTGTTGAACTGGATTCTTATGTTCAAAGTGATGATACTTTGATCAGTAAAAAAAATGTTTGCAGTATTAAAAATGTTTGTTTGGGGTTATTTGCGATTATGGATTGACGATTTATTCCAGTTGTTGTTGTTCTTAAATTGCTTATTGTTATTACTACTATTATTATTACTATTATTTAAATATGTATTATATTTCTATTAGATCGATTTTGAATTTATTCATATTAATCTATTCAACTGTATAAAAAATAGCTTATAGTAGGAAGAATAGCTTATAAGTAGATAAAAAAAATAATACTGTAGTTGACTAATTATTATAGTTACTATTTATTCAAATATATGTTAAAAAAAGAATGAGTAAATATTATAGTTCTCCCTCAAATAGTGCTACTGTATAGACCGTATTATATTATTTAAATTTGTATGCAAATAAAGATTTGATTTGATTGATTTATTGGGTTCTGTTGATCTTTGAACAACGATGTTTTATTATTCTAAGCAAAGATTGTGTTATGGTAGATTAATAGCGCATTGAGGCAGGAAAATCAACATGGTTGCGGCAAACCAAGCACAATTACATCGGATAATAATAGTAAAATAATAATAATATCTTTATTTCTCCAACTTTTTACAAATTGTACAATAATATAACAATACATTACACACTTTCTAAAAAATAAATTATGTTCAACAATAAACAGAGAAAAAATATAGGGGTCTCTTAGATAAATCTGAGTTGAGATCTTCTTCTGATACAAACATTACTAACATTATGCTATAAGAGAGAGAGACTAACATGTAACCAATATTCTTATATATAAAACAATATATTATACAATTGGTTTTAAAGTAGTTTCTAGTCATGCAAAAAGCCCAGTGAAATTATAGTATTACTGTACAATTATCTTTAGTTGGATTCACAAGCTTTACAAAACACAAAATACGCTTTAGTAACAAAACTTTAAATGTAAATTTGACCAGTTCGTCAAAACCAAAGCAAGGCAAAATAAAAGGATATTACGACCGTAAGCATGTAAGATTAGAAAATAAACTCGTAAGATGAACTTGTAGAATGATTTCGAGTTTTAGAGTCACAAATCTTTTGATTAAACTAATTTGAGGATCGGGATAACCTTCAAATGGAAGAGAAAGATGGCGAGAGATCCCAGTGCTATCTGTGCTTGGGCTACTGAAACTCTGTTGACTTCATTGCCTCAGCCATTTGTGCGCTATCTACCTACCATAAAATAATCTTTGGTATAACTCAAATCGTCAATCGTTTCATTTTATTATCTTTGGTTGGATTACCGATTTCGTCGTCTTCCATATCCTATACGTTGGCTTAAGCTTTACAAGACATTTGTGCCATTTTTCTTCGGCAAGAGCTTGAACATTTGAGCATTTGCCTTAAACAAAGCTGACAGTTTGCAATAAGCTGGCAATAAGTTAATGGGAAATTCTTAACTGATAGAACAATGTAAGTTACAACACAACACTGCAATTCGAACATCTTGAATAACTTAAATCTTCTCGCATGTCTCTTCGTTTAACATAGACGTTATATCTAAATCTTTCTTTAACAAGGATTTTGAATCATTTAGTAGGTGGATGAGTTATATATCTGCACAGTTTTACCAGCTGAAAACAGATGACGAATGTTGGTTTACGATTAGAGTCTCGCTTATTTAATGAGTGACCGACCTTCGTACAAACACTTCAGCACAGAAATCTTCTGAAGTCTTCTGACCTCCGTAATTACTACGGCTATTTTACGATCAAAATCACATTTTAAGTGACCATAGAATGGTAGTTTGTGACCTATTTTCTTGCTGAATGTACAAGACGAAAATCAATAACCACCTTGTCAAGTGGTCATACGCATGGTGTAATAAGTACATTACCGAGAATAAACATAATATGAGAGAATGTTGATATAATTGCAAATTATTGCGACAGCTCAGAGACTTGTTTTTCACGGTCTCTTGATTCACGTCTCATATTGACTGGGAAACATTGAAGACAATATCCGATATTCGTGACAAAAGCCAAATACTTTTGTACCTTCGAGTACTGTGTGCTTTAAATACTAAATCCCTTTAAACTGAGGTAACACGGAACAAAGATGCTCTCACTGCTTAAATAATAAACTTGTGTGCGTTTAAAAAATTAAAACTGTTAAAATTTTCTTCAAGAATGAAATTTACCAAATACATTTTTAGCATCTCTCTGAAAGTAGTTTGTCTAATAATAACAGAAGAATAATTTTACAAACGGATTCTGTGAAAATAAATATAGTAACAACGTTACCATCCTTGAAGCATCGTGGGCAGTAGAAACTGTAATACACAAAAGTCTATCCGTCGTTTAGAATCTCTTAAATATTCCCTCGCAGGGTTCGCGACCCTCAATAGACATGGTTATTCAGTAACTCTAAGGCGGCGTTGTTCACCAACCAGACTTCCAAGTACAGTTATCCTAACCAACTTTAGATTTCGGTAATTGTTCACCTCAGAACTTAGATGTTCGTAGACATGGTTATTCAGTTTGTAGACATAGTTATTCAGTAACTCTAAGGAACTTAGATGTTCGTTGGTTCATGGAACTTAGATGTTCGTCAGTAACTCTAAGGCGGCGTTGTTCACCTCAGAACTTAGATGTTCGTAGACATGGTTATTCAGTAACTCTAAGGCGGCGTTGTTCACCTCAGAACTTAGATGTTCGTAGACATGGTTATTCACTAACTCTAAGGCGGCGTTGTTCACCTCCTCTAAGGCGGCGTTGTTCACCTCAGAACTTAGATGTTCGTAGACATGGTTATTCAGTAACTCTAAGGCGGCGTTGTTCACCTCAGAACTTAGATGTTCGTAGACATGGTTATTCAGTAACTCTAAGGCGGCGTTGTTCACCCAGAACTTAGATGTTCGTAGACATGGTTATTCAGTAACTCTAAGGCGGCGTTGTTCACCTCAGAACTTAGATGTTCGTAGACATGGTTATTCAGTAACTCTAAGGCGGTGTTGTTCACCTCAGAACTTAGATGTTCGTAGACATGGTTATTCAGTAACTCTAAGGCGGCGTTGTTCACCTCAGAACTTAGATGTTCGTAGACATGGTTATTCAGTAACTCTAAGGCGTTGTTCACCTCGGAACTTAGATGTTCGTAGACATGGTTATTCAGTAACTCTAAGGCGGCGTTGTTCACCTCAGAACTTAGATGTTCGTAGACATGGTTATTCAGTAACTCTAAGGCGGCGTTGTTCACCTCAGAACTTAGATGTTCGTAGACATGGTTATTCAGTAACTCTAAGGCGGCGTTGTTCACCTCAGAACTTAGATGTTCGTAGACATGGTTATTCAGTAACTCTAAGGCGGCGTTGTTCACCTCGGAACTTAGATGTTCGTAGACATGGTTATTCACTAACTCTAAGGCGGCGTTGTTCACCTCAGAACTTAGATGTTCGTAGACATGGTTATTCAGTAACTCTAAGGCGGCGTTGTTCACCTCAGAACTTAGATGTTCGTAGACATGGTTATTCACTAACTCTAAGGCGGTGTTGTTCACCTCAGAACTTAGATGTTCGTAGACATGGTTATTCAGTAACTCTAAGGCGGTGTTGTTCACGTTCTTCGGAAATCGATGTAGCCACGTTGAATGGTTGGCTGATGAATTTCCCTACGGACCATCCCAGGTAAGTCTCTGAAGAGCAATGGAGTCAGGGGCAAGATCTGCTTTACCTGAGGGTTTCCAAGTTATTACTAGTGTCTGTTTCTCGTAAATGGATTGAAATAAAGATACGAATCAACCAATATTGATGGGGTACTCTCTGGATGTACTGTCTGTTTGGACGAAAAGTATGGTCTGTAACGATCCCCTCTATTGCTTCCTTGAAATAACTGCTATTCAGGGAAAATGAGGTTTTGAGCATTAAATTGTTGGCGGTAAGGCAGCTTTAAGGTTGGCGTCAGATTTTCTTTTAAATCATCAATGATTAACAAGTTTGGTTGATTTGTGTCAATATAGATTATTCCAGGCAACCCTTCAATAAAAGCTATTTTTTAAGATGCTCCTTGTTCCATGTTTTTTAAGTAGTTGAACTGTGGTAACCATTCTGAATATTACCAATATATATATATTGTTAAAGTTACAATCAGTTATGGGCTCTACATTTTCGAGAAGTTTCACAACAAAATGATTTACCACTGCCTGAGGGGTCTGATATAATAGCACCGAAAGGATGTTTCCACACTGTATTCATTTTGTTTACTGAATTTTGAATAACCCTGGAATTTACATCTAATATTTGCATTGAAGTTTGTTGTTGAGGATGGGAGGATTTCAGAAGTTGAACTATTATTGCGGACATTTCATCGTTAGTGAACAAAAAAGGATCACGTTTCGGGATCTGCAATCTGATAATAGCCAATGGGAGAAGGGGCTACATCAAGCCAAGTAAGGGGCGGCTTGCGTGAGTTAAGTTCTCTGTGGCCTGTTTAGCGTCCTTAATACCATGCTATGAGTTTTTTAGTTGTTTCTTGTTAAACAAAACAAAAACAGGGGTTAAACCGGGAAAGGGTTTAACAGAAACGTCCAAAATTGCTCAACATTGTTGGTCTAAAAATCACGCAATGAACTGGAATGAGGCTAGTATAATACATCGGGAACCTCACTTCTTTAAAAGAAAAATAATCGAGGCCTCATACATAAAATTAGCAGACCGTCCAATCAGTCAAGCTTCAGTTGAAATAAGGCCCCTCTGGCTACCGCTCATTAAAAATTAACTTAAGCGTAGGGACAAACATAATATTCAAGTAAATTCTCAACAAGAAACAACTCAAAAAACTCATAGTATGGTATTAAGGACGCAAAACAGGCCACAGAGAACTTAACTCACGTAAGCCGCCTCCCTCTTCCATTGGCTGTGCATAAATAGGGATTTTTGTGTTTCTTTGTTACATTTGGCTAGCCTGCTGACAGTGTGTGTGATTGGCCTGTCACCGGCCGACCAGTTAGTCTAGGGTTAGCTCGTTCAGTTAGTGGACGTGTTTTGTGATTCGTTTTGAATTTACTCCGGTGACTTCTTTACTTTCATAGTGTGGCTTGTGTTTGTAATATTGTAGTTTTGTTTTTCTCTAGGCTATTACTAAATTCAAAGATTTAATTTGTTGTTTGGTAGAGTTTGACTGGTCAGCTACCCTGACTACTTTAGGCTAGCTCATTTTCTAATGAAACATCGGGATCCTTTTGGTTCACTAACGATGGAAAATGTCTGCAATAATAGTTCAACTTCTGTAATATTTGCAGATATATTAAGACAATCCGCGTACATGAATTAAATAGCTTTTAATTAGGGTCAGTCTTAAATATCTAGAACATTAACATCAACGTAACAAAATTGCAAATGAGGTATTTAATATTTGTACATATTGATGTCTTTTACTCAAACAGGATATGCGTAGTTTTTGGCTCCCCCATTACAAACATGTTGATGTGACTTCTCCTTTTGTAATCTTCCATTTCATCAGTGAGGTCGCCTAGGAAGTCTACAATTGATAGGGGTGTGTCCAGGTCACCAAGATGAATTCTAGCCCCTCAGTTTTTCATTTGTATGAGAAATGATCTAACCTGCAAATATTCCCAATTCAATTACTGTACTTTCAATACGGAATAAGTTGTAATTTTAGTTAAATCACAAAATCAAACCTTCTTTAATTGTATTTCAATGGCGATTTTAGTTTTACTTATAGTTAAGTTTTCTGTTTAGATGCTTCCATTTGCGACCAAACTCTCAAACAATTGTTAGATGACGGATCTTTCTGTGTATTTTTTTCTGTATATTCTCAAACCCTTAGCTTCATTTAAGTTAAATGAGTAAGTAACCTGCAATGACCCTACCGGAAAGTAAGCTACCAACAACAACAACACTTGAATATTTGGTAATTTTCTCAATTTTACTTACTTCCAACACTCCGTCGATGGAAAAGTCTTCATTTCTTCGGGAAATCAACTCTATTCTCTGCAAGATGACTTCAGCGTTGAGTTGGTCGACTCTGCGCAGGCTAACTCCTATAGATCGTTGTTCAGGCTTGTCTACGTTGTAGATGGTGAGTCCAATCCTATCTCCAGGGTTAGACACAAATCGCGTAAGATATTCAACGAGCGAACTAAACATTTCTTCTAGGTACGCACGGAAATTCTCATCGTCCCTCACATCTCTAAATTTGAGTGTTACTATGCTATTTACAGCGCCAAACCTTTTAATGTCTTGGCGCGTTTCTGAAATTATTTCAAACGTGGTTTCATTTTCTTCTCCATTACCAACGATGTCTTCTGAGTGAGGCTCGTTACTGTTTCGTTTATAGGAATGTGATGCCCTTACAGGAGATTCGTAATTATTTAAGAGCTCTAGATCATCATCAGTTATGGGAAGTATGTTAGCTACTGGCAACGAGCTTTTTCTACAGTGTGCTACAGTCTTGGCATGGAGATCGGTTAAATTATCTACAGTGTATTGGTCAACCTTTCTTATTTTAGTGGGAGGGAGATTTTTAGCTACAGGACTATTATCCTCTAAACTGCGTTTTTTAGCGCTATTTTCAAATTGACTTGTATTTTCTGGTAACTCTAGAAGTGCGTGTAAAATGGGCAGATCAAATAATTGGTTGAGAGTATTATCATCTAAATCTAGGGGTAATAAGTCCAAGTCCCAATTATCATTAACAGATGGTGGTGGATTTGAATCCATCTGGAAAATTATTAGTCAATTCACGAAGTAATTGTAACCAAAATCTTCAACAGACACTAAACGCAAATCACTAAACGGAAACACGGACTTCTAACTGGCAACGGTACGCACAGATTGTCAAACTACATCACTAGACTTGGAACTTATACTGAAATTAGTTGCTGGCAATTTTAGGTCTCTTACTAAATCCACTCCCCTCCAAAGTCCTAATTGGCTATCTAAGTTAGCACTCTATTGGCTTAAAGTAAACATAGCTCCATGGACTATGAGTAAGGGATAGAACCTCGAACCCGCGTCACATATGTACATATGCAACTATTACACAGAAACGGATGACACATGTCTACCATGACTCCACACACTACCCTTGACCGGGTGACACATCTCACACGTTCACCCTATCCTCACTGTTTGTTTACACCAAACACTATGACTGATAGTAATTCAGCTTACTGCTTCTGCTAAGTCATTGATTTACAAATTTAGTTTTAAATTCAAATCTCTCGGGCGAAGGCGGAGCATGGAATGTAACGTTTGAACCCTATATCTACCAGGTATTCTGCAAACTCCTAACTTATCCCCTTCAAATACTTCCCATACTGTGCAGCCCTCAAGAGGCCTCAGGTAGCGACCAAATGGTTAAGTACCCAGCTTGTAACTCTATTATCCAGAGTTCGATTCCTAATCACACTTTTACATTTTAGCAAGGTTTTAATCGTAACTATTTAATCTTGTTACCATAATCTAATCCCTACAAAACCTGTTATTCAAATCTCCCGCCATCAGGATACGGAAGCAATATTTTACCCCATTTTCGCCAACCACCCAACTATATGACCCTTCCGAATGACCAGGGGCGGAAGCTACGCGTGACATCACCCACCTCACGCCTCCACGTCATCCCATTCTTATGCGTTCAAGTTAGACTAATTTTAATTTAGTCTTGTTTTTGTATCTGTCATCCTTCACCTTGTAGGGTTTTGGCTTTCCAAGTAATTGGATTACACCACTATCCAAAATTGCCTCATCGGAATAAAAACCAGTTTTCGTTGAGTTAGAAGTAAGTTGTATTTCTAATTAGATGTAAAAAGGGTAGCCTATGATTTGAGCTTCCAACAAACATTTAAACCTTAAGATAAAACACTGACAATTGTTTGTCAAGTAATTGTTTTCTTTATATACTCTGTTACCTTAAACCTACAACTGACGTATACTGATAACTAGACAAATAAATCAAATAGGATTTGTTAGGGAAAAGGTTATCTGTATTTGACGTGTTGGGCTTGACGGGTTTGAGGGTTTCCAAGAAGAGAGAAGTTGAGTTTATTGCAACCTGATACAAACATTTGAACAAGGCAAACTTTTAATTTGACTCACTCTGTACAGTGTTCTGTAATACTTTTTCCCAGAACTTTGTAGAGGAAATCGCACTCTTAAATGTTGGTGTTATTTGTCAAACCTTCCAATGAACAGAAATATTGAAGAGGCGAGTGTAATAAGTGAGTCATTATACGAAAGGTTTGATTCGTGTGTTTATCTGAGTGAGCATGATAAGATCAAAACTGAACAAAACAAATCGTGAAACCGAACAAAACTGGTATTGACGCTGGTATTGGAAATGAAGTAGTTCGAAAGTTTTTGATTCAGGCAATAAAACAATTAATGCATACCCGCCAATAACAAAACAATTATTTCTCCTTTAATTTGTAGTAGATGTACAGTTAATATTTGTAGTTGTATAGTTTATAGTAAAACTGTGGATATTTTAAGGACCTTGTTTAAGGAGCTCTAGAACTTTGGCTCACTACCTTTTTTCGTACCTGCCTCTTTCACGCTTCCCAAAGCTAGAGCTAGATGTTTTTATGAAAACCATCACCTGCGTGGTTCGGAAGTCACGTTAAGCCGTTGGTCTTAATATTTCCATTGGTCATTGGGCTATTAATTAATGGCCCATTTTAAGAAAGAGTCGGCCTTAGTTTATAACAAGACTCCACCTTATAACTCATTACTACCACTCATCACACTCATCCTTCACGACATATTTGCCTTAAAATACCCGCATGAGAGTGGTCGGCATCTCAAATTGTGATTTAGTGATATGTAGTGACTTAGTTACTAACGTTACCGCATTTCGTCCAGCGGTAAGCCAGCTAACTTTTGATGATTTAGTCACTTGACGTAGAATAATCATCACATTTTTAACTGTAAGGTGAAATATAACATATTAATTAAGCCGACACGGAGCTAAGCGCTAAGGTGCCACCAATCGAATTTCCTTTGCAATTCGTTACTCTATTCGCTCCGTTCACAGCTTCGTTTCGGCCTTCGGCCATTCTATTACCACGTGAGTTACGAGGCTGGTCACTAAACTCAGAGCCTCGCTTCGGCCTTCGGCCTCAGACTTATGTGGTAAATTATCACGGGCGCTACGAGGCTATTCGCTACGCTCAAACCCTCGCTTTGGCCTTCAGACTTATGTATGTGTTCTTTTACTGTAGGTTTTATTACATATCTTGAAGCGATAGCAAATTTCAAATGTTATTGAAATAGGACTACTTATTCCGCTGTTATAGCAAAAATCACTTTTCTGGCCGCCATTTTAAAACTTTTGGTATATTGATGGATACCGTAAAATATACAACTATTTCAAATATAGATATGTATATAAAGGTTTGAAAAAATGGATATTTCTAGGGACGAGTCTGGGTTTACCATGTGAACGGCATGAATGTCTCATTCATCAAAGGAAATTCGATTACATTTATGACTCTCCTAAACTCTCAGTTTCAGAACACTCAATGCACCCATATTTGTGCCAACATTGCCAGGTGCAGTTACACAAGTATTGTGGGAATGTAACGCCGAGAGGAATGTTTGCTACTCACTTCAGAATCAAGAGATCAAAGCAGAACTGTGTTAATGTAACATGTCTTGTGTCTTGTAATGTTAATGTGTTCGTCTCTCAGCCTTCGTACAACTAGATGGTTGAACTACTTATGCATAATGCAAATAATAAGTTATATAGTGGCCCCGAACATATTCTGGGAAGGCTTGATCAGTTTTGAACGGCTCAAGATGGTATACAAAACTGCCAAATTGTTAAAAAAGTTTCTTTTTTGCAAAAAGAAAGAAACAAAACATCTTTAACGAGAGTAAACTTAATGTGATACAGCAAATCAAAGGGCTTGATTAAGAGGAAACGATGCCGCTAACAGAATTTGTATAGGTTACAACAGTCGATAGTGTGGGGAAGTTTTTAAATCCTGTATTTGACCTTGTTGTTACGAATGGCTCTTTTTGAAACCCAAGGGTCTAAAATGTTAAGTAATAACTACTTAATTATTTCTATAAGTGTTCAAAACTAGATGAGAAATTGTTTTTTAATGTAACTTAAAAGTTCATTAACTTTTTAATTTTCTTGGAAGAAAAAGTGTGGTAAAAAAGCTTAGTTACATTCCATATAAAATGAAAATGTTAGTAGATCAAATTCTCCATTCAAACATGAGCTACAAGATTGAGCTATTCGAAAATTACAGCGTTTAAAGTTTTAAGTTAATACACTTTAGGTTGCCTTTATTTCGTTTAGGTAAAAAGGTAAAGTTTGTCTTTTAACGAGGCGAAGTTAGGACTACAAAGTCCTCTCTACCAATCAACCTCGTTCTTTACCTCGACTGCAGGGATCGAACCCGCACCACCGGAGTGATGAGCTCCGGAGTCGAGCGCGATATCAATCCATCACGGATCCGCAAAATAAGTCTATACTACGTCATTCTAGATGATATCTAGCCTTTCATGATTCGGCTGAAGAATAAATAGTTCTTCAAACGAATGTAAATCCTCTTCAAAGAACTCCCTTTTTGTATGTCTGATTCAAGTGCTAAACAATTAGAGTGTGGCGTCTTTGTACAGCATGAGACAATAAGAACAAAAGATTCATTGTTCTACGTGTCTGTTTGACTTTAGTCGGAGTTTTCACAGAAATGGAACTGATAATTCCTTTTCAACTTTGTTAACTCTGATTCTAATTGATTCAACACAATTCCAATTGCTAACAAAATACTTAAAAAAGGTTAAGAATTCCCAGTTCGACTTAAAATACGACTTAAACTTTACTAATTTTCACTAGCTGTTCAAGTGATCATGGGATCAACACATAGACTCAATTTGTAATAAAGTGTCTAAGGGCTTATTTTTACTAAGGAGGCTGTTATTTTATTGTATTCAAGATGTTTTAAAATTAGCATATTTTGAAATAATTCATCCCCATATTTCTTATGAAGTCTCTTTGTGGGAAACTGCTCTGAAACAAAAATCCAAAGAGTTTTTGTTTTGCAAAAGACAGCAATGATAATTTTATCTCGTCTTAGCGTGATTCCTGCAAGGAATCATTTAAAACTTTATCAATTTTACCTTTACCGTCTCAATACATTTTTGACACGATACTGTTCTTTTATCAACATTTTCCTTTGACCAGCAATCAAATTATACATACAATATTAGAAACCAATCTATTAGGCCAAATTATCACAGACTTCATATTTATGTTAAGGTTCCTATCGAAGCCGGCCGAAATTATACAATAAATTACCTGATAATATAAAAAACTGCGGTGTAGATACAATAACAATAACCTTAAAATATTTAATTCAACAATCGTTTTATAGCGTACAAGATCTTTTGGATAACTAATTGAAAATTATTTAAATTACACTTCCCTTCCCAGTTCTTACCAGTGGTCGTAGAATGTTCTTGTTAACATTGTTTTAGTTTTGTTAATAAATTCTGACTTTTGAACCTCACTCACCTCAAGGTTAGCGGAAGACTACGATGTCTTGAAGATTGTAGGGATCTTCACGTCAAAAACACACACAGACACACACACACACATAAACACAACAGTCTTCCGCACTTCCCGACGTTTCGCGGCACCTATAAACGTACCGCGTTCTCAAGGGCTTTCGTCCGGTCTTTAACACGTTGCGAACGACGAACCACTGATGAGTGTGTGTGTGTGTGTCAGTGTGTGTTTTTGACGTGAAGATCCCTACAATCTTCAAGACATCGTAGTCTTCCGCTAACCTTAAGGTGAGTGAGGCCCAAAAGTCAGAATTTATTGATTGACACCTCACCTAATAAACATGTCATTTAAATTTAGCTTTGTTGTTTCGTTTAACTTTCTTTTTCTTTTCTTGTCATTGAAACAATTTAGGCTATATTGAAAAATCTGACAATATACTTATTATGTATGTATGTATTATGTAAGTATTTCACCAGTAGTATTTAACTTTACAGGTTAAGTGAAAGAGAGGAGTTGCAAAATCTAACCGTGCCTGAATAATTACGTGATTCATTATAAAAGCTTATTAGTTTTATAAAATAATATGTCACATTATTTTATTATATTTAGGGCCTATTGAAAATTCGATTTGTGTATGTGTTTTAACTTCCAGCCTCCTATCTTAAGTAAATATTTTGCTTGATTTAATTTTTATCAAGGAAGGGACTGGGACTCGTGGCGTGGTCCTGTAATCCAGCTTCATGAAGGTCAGGTTTAGAGGATGATATAGGTCTAAAGCGGCTCCGATAGTCTCAGTGATCATCTGATGATACGCGCATCAACTCCCACCATCGTTTAGACATATCAGACCATCACCTGCGTGGTTCGGAAGTCACGTTAAGCCGTTGGTCCTTGAATTTCCATTGGTCATTGGGCTATTAATTAATGACCCATTCTAAGGAAGAGTCGGCCTTAGTTTGTAACAAGACTACATATCACAACTCATTACTACCACTCATCACACTCATCCTTCACCACATATTTGCCTTAAAATACCCTCATGAGAGTGGTCGGCATCTCAAATAGTGATATAGTGATTCTTTGTTTGGCATTAGTTAATTAATGCTGCCAGGTCAAAGTTAAGCTCTTTGGTTTTGATAAACCACAACAAACCCGTCACTGAGTCCATTGTTTAATATGTAGTATTTCTTTAATTAAAATCAGACATTTCAAATATTATGCTTTCCGGCAAACTGAATTGTCCTTACGTTTTAAACTAACGTTATATTATTATAAACGGACCTTTTCATGAGTCAAAAGTCTGTCGCGATCAGGCTCTACAGAAAATTTTAATAACAAATAAAACAAATGTATTACTTTTAGTCATGGCAGGCATAAAGTACGAGTACATCATATTTCTTTACATTTCAGGACGCCATGTGTGCAAAGGGTTTCTTTTAGACACTTCAGACCAACTCTTAACACCTCAACTTATCCCTCCTCTTCGTGTTTGTTGGGTTACTCAATAGCACACGACGAAACGAGAAAATTCCGTACATTCAAATTCAAAAAGTAATTTTGTGGTGAGGCTGTTGATCACTTCGTATAAACTACGAGTTAACAATGTATTTAAATTATGTATTTAACCATTACAAAAAAAGTCAGTTATAACAACAATAGAAAACCGTACACGTTGAAAATAAATGTTATAAAAATCCTGTATTTGATTTAAAATATTATGTACCATGGAAAACACGAGTATAATTCGATGTACGCAACTTTCCACTGATGTTGTCTGCATCATAGTTTCAGTTTGTACGAGTAATCAGCAACAAGAACTTTCCTCGTAATTAAACTGCGTGTGAAATTGATATTCTCAATCTCAAATTGAGAAAAATTAACTTACTAAAATTAAGTAGGTCCCAATCATTTGTTTGGCAATCTTATGGTTTCGATGCTACAACAGCACTTCAAATTACTCTCAACAAACGAAGAGTTAGATGAACTCTAAACTGTATTTGTTTGTATACATTCACTACAATCATATGAAGTT
Organism: Matsumurasca onukii; assembly: GCA_018831715.1. Taxonomy (NCBI): domain Eukaryota; kingdom Metazoa; phylum Arthropoda; class Insecta; order Hemiptera; family Cicadellidae; genus Matsumurasca; species Matsumurasca onukii. The sequence continues at coordinate 25,932,208 of CM032059.1, read as the reverse complement.
TTACACAACCAATGAGTTACTTTTAACGTAAAATGAACTTGTAATTTTATAAGCGTTAAATGATTGTTTGCCTGCAATCAACGAACTGTGTACCTAAAAACAAAATAACTTTAAACCGTCTAATAGTACTTATGCACAATACATATAACTTGTTTCACGAATATCGGATATTGTCTGCTGCAATAATTACCTGTCAATATAAGACATGGATCAAAACACCGTGAAAAACAACCCTCTCGAATATCAGTAGTTTAATATATCTTGCCTTTTGTAGCTTTTTGATAAGACATAATTATGCTTTGATCTAATAAAGTTGGAACAAAACTGGAGACCTAAAATTGATGAAACTTTCAAAATTAACGAACAAATGAATAAGGATAATTTTACAGAAGGTTCTATAACCTTTAAACTGTTGTAATGACATCATTTTGCCTGAAGCTTTTATATAGCCATTGGAGTGGCACCAGCGTAAATTAAATTTGTATATTTTACTTTGTAAAATCAATTTGTTCAATAATTAAAATCCACAAACCTTATCTAATTACACTTGTTATATGTCTAACACTTCAGAGAAATGTGATAATGTTAGTTCCAGCTTGAAAAAAAGAAACTCTTTACACAAAAACCGACAGCAAACTACGAAACCCCTTCCATGTAGTTTATTTTGCAAAGAGTTGGTATTTTAAATATAACAATACTTTTACAATGTACACTACACTTAAAATGTACTTTCCAGTGGACATCTATCCTCTACAAATCCTCAAAATGTCAATAAACCCTTTATTACTGCTGGGCTAAAAAAATATTTGAGTTCAAACCAATTAGTTTTGAGCTCACAGTATGGCTTGCAGTTAATACCAAGTGTGCCAATACCACAACCATACCAATACAACTGCTGCTAGCAATGTGTGAGGGATTACTGAATATTACACCTTAAGCTGCAGATTATATTTGATGATACATTAACTTGTGAACATTTCCCCAACTGACAGGTATACTCGTATTTTACCTCTGCACATGAACAACTACTGAGTCACAGCAAGGAGAGAGAATGTCTAAAGCTGGGTAGGTTTAGGCTACTCAGTACGATATTTTCTTTTTATAGATCAAGAGAGGGCCCTGGAGGTGCTGATGAAGGTTGACTCTTGAGAGTGAATTGGCGGAAAAATACTCTGAAAAAGAGAGGACATTATCTGGTTACACCTGGTTTGGATCTTCAAGACCTCAGTGCGTATTTATTTTTCTGCGAAATAGTTTGGAAACGGCTGTTTTAGGTAAACAAGGATAAAAACCAAAACCCTTATCCTGGCCGAAGACCAAATCAGTCACCCAAACATAATGCTAGCAGACCCAATTGCTTTCTTACCTTAGTCCATATCCTTCCCACTCCGTTAACTAGAACAGTAAGCCTAGGTTAGAGGGGGCGATAGTTTACCCAATAAATTAGTTTATGCCCTACAAATTGCATTTTTAATTTGATTTCCATGGCAACAAACATAAGTGTCACCGTACCCACATGTAAACTAAAAACTATCACAAATCTGACCACCAACGAAAATTGCGACAAAAAAGATTTCGCCGCCATCTTAGTTTGGCTAATCGTATGTTGTCGATTACCTGTATACAGACGGGTTGAGGGAAGGTAATATCTATTTAAAATACTCTTTAATAGTTTTGAAACGCCCCGTATAACAATGGTTGGGTGTCGACGCAATCTTTTCAGTAGGATATGAAGGAGATGAACTTGTTATTAAAGCGTTGTTGTCACGGTACAAGTTGAGAGACAAACAAGGAAGTCGTGTTGATAATATTCAAGAAACTTTGATGCTTGAGCCCAGGTTTGTTTATTCGTGACAAAGAATAACATGGGATCGTTGATGGCACAAGAGATTATAACTGGGCTGGAACAGGCAAATACGTTTTCATGTGTTGTCACTTGTCTGTTGTATTTTGTTAAAGAAATTCTAGTTTTTAAACAAAATATTGCAATCAAAACAATTAAAGGTCCTTTATATGGAGTACAAATATGGTCCATTTGTTCACGATTGTCACCTAGACAGACTCATGCACTCTCCCTATTGTAGCTCTCTCAGAGTTATTAAGTTTTATTCAATACATTTATTGATAAACGCATGTATATCAAAACGTTTGAAACTAAACTGAAACATTATTAGATTTCATAATGAATATTACTCTACTATTATACTTTATACGGTCTTTCCCATTGTGAACTATGAGCTACAGACGATGACATTATTGATATACTTCAGGTCTGGACCTCGAAGATTCTATAAATCCAGCCAATAAATTCTGCCACAACAGGATGGCGATCATAAACCTACTTAAACTTGGCGAGGGTAGAATCCAATCCACAGTGTCTGCAGATGTCTGTAGAAGAACTGGTACAGATTTACGTTGTTGATTTTAAATTACGACATAATGTTTCATCAAACCCTTTTGCAAAGTATTTCTTAGCAACGATCTATCAACAAAATAAATAATTCTTGAATTGTCCCATGACTGACACATACGAGATGGAACAGTAAAAGCTGGACTGTGATATTTGTGTAGTAAAATACGGTGTTCCAGGTAGTAAAGAAACGAGCAAAGGTATAATATGAGTATATAATATAATTATATTATACATATTTTATAATCCAGCTTCATGGAGGTCAGGTTTTGAGGAAGATATAGGTCTAAAGCGGCTCAAATAGTCTCAGTGATCATCTGATGATACCCGCATCAACTCCCACCATCTTTATCAGACCATCACCTGCATGGTTCGGAAGTCACGTTAAGCCGTTGTACTTCCATTGGTCATTGGGCTATTTACCCATTTTAAGGTAGAGTCGGCTTTAGTTTGTAACAAGACTACAACTCATAACTCACTACCACCACATTTGCCTTAAAAATTTCCTTACCCTCATGAGAGTAGTCGGCATCTCAAATAGTGATAATATATGTGGCATTAATTTAAAACATATTTATAATATCAAAAAAAAAATAAAAAATGATGATTTATTACAGTACATTTGTTTCTTCGTAGACTCAAACTGTTAATGTTACTGGGTTATTGAAGTAATCAGCGCGTTTATAAGTCTTGTAGCTCAAAGAAATCTTTGGCTGTTATTAATTAATAAATGGGTGTTTGAACCATCTTTTATTAATGACATTGAGTATCGTTTAATTTGGCTGGCTTCCGGTACACAGACCACGTCAATAAACTATTTACAGTTCCAAAACGTTTCGCTCATTGTGTTCACGACCATCTTCAGTGTCCTCACGTGAACCCTTGACATATCTTATGCTTTTCAGTCTCTTCATGAGAGTTTGCAATTTTCAAAACTGCGTCGTCGACAAGTTTTAAATGGAACGGTCGATACACATGTACGCGCCTAAATCATAATCGTAACTCTCTTATAGTGTCTTCAATGATATTCCAGAAAGTAATGGTCTTTACATATTTTTTAAATACATAGTTTTCAAAACCTTTTGTAAAAACTAAGTTTTAAAAACTAAATTTGTATAAAAATTAAGTGCTCCGGTACAACTGCTAACCATGCCTTTTATTTGAAAACTAATTTGAAAAACTTTCCTTAAAGTACTGCACCATGGTATTCCACCACATCTTCTGTGTTCTCGTTTCCAAGGAAGGTTTGAGAAAGTTTGGCAGCACGTCTGTAACATATTTTTACGCCTTAAAGAAGCTGAACTAAATTTTCCTGTAAATAAAATTGGTTTCGTCTTATTAAATCGCCAGAAAACTTTAAAAGGAAACCAGGTATAAAAAGTCCTGATAAAATAAGAATAATATTGATAATTGATCTTTTGGATAGCTATCGCTCCTAAACCATAGGTTTATTAAAAATATTGCAAGTATAATGTTACGGTTCTGTGTTATTTATGAAAACATTCTTTTGTACAGTTAGTAGGTTAACGGGATTTTGAAAGTGTTTGTTTATTTGTTAAGTTCCCTGGAAAATCTGGTTTATTTAAAATATAACTGCAGTTTCTTCAATTATGGCATCCCTCTACGAATATTTACAATATCCACTTCTTTAGCCTCTTGGTACGCCTGGCTGGAATGTCGGTATCACTGACAATGAAGGTAGAAATTTGTTACAAGTAATATTTACCGCCAGCTTTTATTGAGTGAGAGCAAATACACTGCCAGCTGGGCAGACTGTCGGCAGAATGGTTAGTAGATAAGCATTACTGAGGTGAAGAGGAAAGCCAGAGATTTATAATTAATATTCAACAATAAATATGAGTGAATGGGGTCTGGGGGCGAAGCTGCTAGTTCAGCTGGCCGAAGGCTAGTTTACTTAATAAAATTACAAATGGTGTAAAACAAAACCAATCATTTAAAGCCCATTTAAAATTGAACTTTACCTATTTACGAACACTTATGTGCATATGTGGTTCAGTTGTTTACTTCAGTCCAATATCCCACTTCCGGTTCAATGCAACATCCGCTCCATCGACTACTTCCGGTCCATCTGTTGTTACGAATGATGAATTCATGATTGGCTAATATTTCACTCGAGCCAATTCATTATAAACTGAGTTATTTCCAGTCAAAAAATGTAGTTTTCTTGTCTCTTAAAACATAATGTTTAGTATTACTTTTTAACTTTCTTTTAGAAAGAAAGTACCAATAATATTTATGGTACATCAGCTTTCAAATAGGGTGAGACTGCTATCCTAGAAGTAAATTGTACTAGAGAGGGGAGTTGATGTAAAATAAATATTATTAGTTGCCGGCCGTATTGTTGGGGAAAAGGATGTAATCAAGGCAACACCATCTAAATTTCCCCACCAGTTTGGCCTTTAAATAAAAAAAACATCAAGATATATAAAGATGAATAATAATTTTACTTCGGAGAGTAACTCTTGATTTTCGCAAGGCTATCAATTATCAAATATATTTTCCTTTATTTCATAATTCTCTGGCATCTTTAGTTGATTTCACATCCCCCGTAACACGTTTGTGGTTGATAACAAAGAGTTGATTTTTAATTAGGAAATGATAACTAACATTTACCCTGACGTGAAGAAAACGATACAATTTAATATTCAGGCTTAAGAGTTGTATTGTATTGTATTCAAACTAATTATAAAATTAAAGTTTGACTGTCTAATAGTATGTGTTAATTAAATATGTAGAATAAAACATATTGATACTTACATTAGTATAAAGAGAACTCTATCTTCAATAGTTATACATAGTTAACTGTAAACTAAGTTTAAAAGTCAATGCTTGGCAAGGAAACAGTCACGTGAGAAATGTTGTGTTTGTTAGCAGACGTTTAACAAACAACTACACCACTTGTATGTTAATGCAGTGTTGAAGTTTACTTGAAGTTCTTCCTGTGTTTCTTCAACTGTGTCTAAACCACAACAACACCTAACCGAAACTTCCGTTTACACAAGAGGGAAAATAATACACATTTTCTGTTTAATTAAGTTTTAATGATGTCTATATAATTTGTTTCATAGTGGTTTAATTGTATTTTAACTCTGAATCAAAGTCTTCATGTCAAAATTTATTTCAAGAATTAGATCATTTCACTTTTCCATAGTTTTATATTTACGAATTTATACTTTTCACCTTTATGAAATGTAATTTGGTCCATTTGGTCATAAATGTGATACCCAATCAGTAAATAAGTCCAGAATCAGCAATCATAGACTTGAATTATTTAAGAAATTACACTAACAGGCTGGAGTATTATTGCTTACTAAACTACCATGATCACATTCAAAATCTTCTAGAAACAAAGATTATTTCCGCTTACCACTTGAAAAGTCTAGAACTTATCGTGTTGATTACCTATAGGTAAGAAATAAGATTAGTTTAAATGGCTAGAGGCTTGTACTTTTTAATTAAATAATGTAATATTTTATGTTTTTGTAAGTACCAAAACAAACTTATTTGCAATGGTTGATAAATTGTTAGAGAATTAAAGTTAGTAAAGGATTACCTCTTATTAAGAAATAAATCAATCTTGGACAGTTTTCCCAATGTATAAAACAAAACCGTAGATTTAACCAAGGCCGTAATGGTGGACTGGGAAAGTCCTATGAAAGACGTAAACATTATTAGTTAAAATACATTTTAAGATAACTGCATATATGCGTAGTGCAGTAACAATGTTTCGAGTTTTAAAGTATGTATTTAAAAATTATTACAACCATCAAACTTCTATACAAATGAGAATGTTTACATAAAAAACCCCACGTTTTAGGTATGACACTAAATGTATTTTTAATTATCATACGCAAAGAAATCTCCATTCGAAATATATGCTTACAGGAAAGTATTTGAGTACATTATTCATTAATGATTGGCTTAAAATATGACAAAACATTTGAGAACTCTGTTTTATACACTTAAAGTTTTGGAACATATCTAAGCATATATATATACTACACAATATGTATACTTATAAAACTATCAATAGTGTAAAAGACATCATCAGTGCTACATTATTTTCTTAAGGAGATATATGCAAAGTGAATATAATCACGGTGACGTATGAATAAATTTGAATCTGGTTAATATCCCATGTATTTATTTTTAAATCTTTTCTCGTTCAGAGAAATTAACGTCATTGTATTACAGTGGTGAACATCAAACAATTCAAACTAGAAAGAAACAATTCTTCTTGATTAAAGAAATTTGGTTTGTGCAAAACAATACACAAAATAAAATAATCAATGTATTTTACTTAAAAAATATCTGGTTAATATCATTGTAATATAGTTTTGCTATTTAAATTTTTTTAAATACCTGAACTTTTTCCTCGTTCAGCTATACCATAAAGTTCACTTTACTGTTTGATCTAGTACATTGTATAACATTTTGGTTGCCACCTAGCATCAGTCGGTAATGACAGTATCATTAAATCACATCATTATTGTTGATTTTCAAAGGCTGGCTGAAATTTCATTACACATTTTGACAAATAATTTTATATTTAAATATTGAATGTGAAGCATACAACACAGCTGGTGCGTAGTGATAACTCGTTAGATTAAGTGTTAATGATTTTTCTGTATACTGTTGAGCCTGTGGTACTCAATATCGTATAACTCAATACTGCACAATAGCTTGTATATATAGTCAGGAAACAAACAAACAATGCGTTTGTGACCAATAAACCTCTTTATACACCACTGATAGACTTGCTATAAGCTAACTAGAATGGTAAACAGTTAACTTGTAGAGTGATAAACTGTAATCTGTACTCTTTAAAACGTTCGGAATGACGATAGAGGTAGAAAGTATGATATATACTAGATAGATTACATAGATCAGATGGTGGAAAAATTCACATAACCACGCGAGAGTCGTCCGAGAAACCATTGAAATAATAATAGCTTCAACAAAGTTGACGGCATTAAACTTTCCAGAAGCTGGCAACAAGTCCTGAAGAAGTCATTTCACAAGCGTCACAGACTATAACAACATCGACAGTTGGCATCCCTGTTCCAATGGACGGTTGGCTCTGCCACCAATAGGATAGCAGACAGCACGTAACTCAGTTTCAGCCAATCAGACTGTTTCGACAGCGAGACTGAAAGGTTTTGATCGCAAACGCATTTTACAGCACCGACGAACGACTGGGAGAACACATTAGAAAACGACTAATTTCAACCACGGCTAAAGTGGGGAAAATTCGAATGATGAACGTGTGATTGGAAATTCTGAAAGAGATCGAAGCTACTACTAATGGACAGCGAACATGTATAATGTAATTGCAATAAAATCAAATATTTATTTTATTTATTTATTTTATTTTATATCTCTAGCTAATTATTGTGATGTGTTGTGCTAGGTGTGAACCGGAAGAACTGGATCATGGGCGCGAAAGCCTAAAAAATAGACATTACATTCAATTTCATTTTATTTCTGATTTCAAAGTTTTGATTTTAGTTTGTTATTGGTTTTAAAGTACCAAAAGTGACTTATGTAAAAAAGGTAAAGTTTGTCTTGTTTGACGAAATGAAGTTAGGACTACAACGTCCTTTCTACCACTCAACCTCGACCTCTACCTAGCGTCACCGTATAGTCACATTACAAATTGTAAGTGGCGACTGCGGGGATCGAACCCGCGCCACCGGAGTGATGAGCTCCGGAGTCACGCGCGATACCAATCCGCCACAGATCCGCTAACTGAAAATTCCCTATAAAGATTGCTATTAAACTGAAAATAGAGTTTAATTTTATTACTATGCGTACTTTAATGGAGTTTTCAATATAACTCTCAATTTAAACTATTTCTTTATTTGTTTCAATTTTTATAACAACTATCTTTTTATTACCATGACTACAAGTTCTGGCAGGAAAATTATGATACTAAAATGACTATTTTCAATATCTATTCGTAGTTATTAAAAAACTACAAAGTACTAAGCTACTTAACGTAACTCTCAACTCTTAACTTTGTTTTTGATTGTTTCCGTTGTGTTTTTGCTTAAAATAGACGGAATAAAAGCTCTAAATACATATTTGAAACTTACGTACACAACTTTTGAAATAGCATAAAACCATATGATTTAAAATATTACAAATATTCTAACTACTAAAACCAAAGATTATGTTATAGTAGTAGATAGCGCATGAAGATGTCGAATGGCTGAGGCAGGAAACTCAACATAGTTGCGGCAGCCCAAGCACAGATAGTGCGAGGGAATTCGTTTAGTCATCGATATCGGGCAAATCCGAGCATGTTGCGCCGAGGAGGGGGTGACGGCGAGAGATGGCAGCGCTCTCTGTGCGTTGCTGCAACTATGTTGATTTTCTGCCTCGGCCATGAGTCATCGATGCCTTATCTACCTACTCTAACTTAATCTTTGCTATAACACATTATTGTTTCCACTTTTCAATGATTCTTCTTCAAGCCTGCCATACTCATGACGTTTGTAAACGGTATACAACGCCCACTGGGCTGTTCAAAGGTTCACCATATGCCTTCATAAATATCTATTGTCGATATATTGCACATTTGTGGAATATACACATTTTCCTTTCAAATATTTTTACCATCAAAGGCCCATTAATTTTAACACTTTTTAATTCATAAGCCAAATCCCATTCGGTTATGTAGCAGAATGCAATGTTGAAATAAATTCAAATATTACATGAGCTTCTTTTTTGAAAACTAGTTTCACAAGGATGTAATAAACATAAAAAAGGTATAACATACAACTCGATTTACGAAGAAAACAAATCTCGATTAAATCGACGTAAATTTCCAAAACGGTGCCTGAATCTATTACATCTATTGCACCATTGGCGTATGCTTTGCCGTAATTGGTTTTGCTTGGTCTTATTATAGTACTTAAACACTGAGAAAAGAAGAGATAGAAAACTGGCACATTGTAAAAAGGAAATAGACTTGTCCGCCTGAGTCGGTCTTCATTTCCGGTAAGAACTTTTCCAATAGCAAAGAGATCAAGAATGAAATATTCCACTCAAAGAAGTTTTACCATTTTGTTTTGGTATTGTTTGAGTTTGAGATGCCGACCACTCTCATGAGGGTATTTTAAGGCAAATATGTGGTGAAGGATGAGTGTGATGAGTGGTAGTAATGAGTTATGAGGTTTGTAACAAACGTCTTGTTACAAACTAAGGCCGACTCTTCCTCAGAATGGGTCGTTACCACGCAGATGATGGTCTGATATGTCTAAACGATGGTGGGAGTTGATGCGGGTATCACCAGATGATCACTGAGACTATCTGAGCAGCTTTAGACCTATTTCAAACCAAGTATGAATTTCCACCCTTTACATGAAAAATGGAGTCTAATCAAACTGTCATAGTTTTCAATCTTTTGTTTACTGAGGGTGTAGCCAGTTTTTTAGGAAAAACTCAAATTTCTATGAAGTAACAAATTTCAATGTTCATCGACTGAGTTGTCAACTGTCATCCACTTATTTCCTAGAAAAAGATTTGAATTTAAATTTCGGCCAACAAAATTAACTTTGGAGCTTAGGAAATCTAATGTAAAGGTCAGAATTAAAACCTTTGAAGTACAAAATACTGTAATGTACCTTGTAGAAAATACAAGGCCTGGTTAAAGTTGACTTTAAACTAGTTGGCTCCCGATTAATTCATAGTTTTAGTTGTCAAAAATGGTACTCCAACATTACAGCCGTGCCAGTTAAAATGTCGGTAAATCCCAATTTTAAAATATGAAAACGACCTGTTTGCACATTTTTTTTGTTTAGTTATGACGTTTTAGCTAAGTTTAGGTGTACTCATATTTAAACGTTTCCAAACGCCTTTACGTTGATTAAGCGCTATTAGAAGCAAGGAAGCCACTGAGTTTTGAACGTACAGAGTCAAACCTTTGCCCTCATTCCGAGTATGAATTGACTATAGAGTCTACATCTATGCCAGCTTTTAACTGTTACTAGTCAAAGTCAAAATATTAAAGGGGATCTAGAGGACCAATTAATTTAAAATCTGAAGTAAATATTATTTCCGAAGCTTTGTTTGTTTTCTGATTTGAAACAATGGCTTAAGGATTTAATATTAGTCACGTTTAAAACACACTAAGGTTTTAACTTTATATTTCACTTTATAACTTGACTAAAGTGACTTTATAACTTCACTATTTTCACTTTATAACTTGTAATAAACAAGTTTGCTTTCGGATTATTGGTAAAGTTGTAAGTAGTTAATAACTAATGAGTTCTTGTTGAGAGAGGGTAGGAGTTGCCTCCAAAATTTGTTCCTTTGCTAGTTAATTAACTCTTACATCTGAGGCTTGTTAGTATTCTTGTTGTGTTGAAAACTGAGCTATTAAAGTTACAACCTTATTAACCTTCACAATAGAAGAGTAAGGTTTTGTTCTGTTCTAGAACGTTGGGTAAACGTTTTAATAAAGGTAATATTCAATGTAGATTAGCTTTTATTTAATTGTGAAACAAGAAGTAGGTTTGGTAAAAATTAGCTACTTTATACCATTGACACCCTGAGAGGCGATATACATTTTATGGCCTAACTGTAACTCTTGATTAGATACTGTTTGTTGCCGAAAAGTGTGTAATTATGGTGGAAAATATACCCACTCATAGTTTAAACTAGTTACTAACAAAGTTCCATCACTTTGGGAAAACTTGTTTGAGCTATTGAGACATCGCTATTGAAGTTTGCCTCTACTTTTTACGAAACCTTCAAAGCCAGACCTTCGCTATGAATGGAGTCTGTAGGTTCCTACTTTCATGGAAAGGGTTAATTCTTTCTTTCGATATTTTTATTCGACAATTATTTAATATTTGACTTATTAAAAAGAGTTTTTATTGTTCAACTTGTTTGTGTATTTAGGAAAAATTTTACGTTTAATGTGTTTCCTTTGCAGGCTTTGTAGAATGTGCACAACCATTTTAGACCATATTTACCTATAATGTACATGTTTCATTACATAAATTAATTTTGTACAGTTTATTTAAGAAAACATTTATTTGGAATTGTATTTAATGTAAATGTGGCTGAAGTAGTCATGTTTTAATTAGTTTTAAACCAATCCAAAAAGCAATTGTAAAAGGTTTAAATTTCTTTAACTCTTTAGAAGATTACAATTCAGAAAAGGTAGAGAGAAACCTTTTATTTACAATTGATTCTGTACATTAAATTGTATTAAGCTTTGTGAACTACAAGACTTACTAAAAACTATTAAACTCTCAGTAACGAAACGTCAGTTAGATAAATAAGCCTATTGCAACGTTACAAAGTAAATGAAAACCTCAACAACTCTCTTTCACACAAACCTTCCAGCACTTATAAAATAAACAGTTGGCGCTCAAGAAAACATGTCATAATATTTGTAATTCTGTTTACAATGGCCGAGGCCAACGAAAACAAACGAAATTCCGCAGGGGAAATTAAATTTGTAAAAGCATATTTAATTAGCAAACCGTCCTATTATTTATATTGTGTCGGTACCGAAACTCTAAAAACAGGAAACTTTGTTTACTGTTTGTGTCAGTGTTGCTTTAAATTTTGTGATGAATAATATATTTTCTTTATGCTGATTAAAGACAGGGACATGTGTCTCGTAATAATATTTGAAACTTGTGATCTTTTATTTGAAACATTACAATTGTTGAATATAAAAACGGTTATCTAATATTAAAATTGGAACAATAAACTATTGTATGCTAATTTAATTATGATACTTTGCAGTTTTATTTCAAACCGCAGGTTTATAAATAGTATATTTCATTACCTTGACTGAGACGATGTACACATTTTCTGCACCAATTACTTACTGTGACAAACCTATTTACTTCAAAGCTAATATCTTAATAATTTAAATGTACCTGTAGTGTAGTAGTGTTCGAATAGTGTATAAATATATTCACATTTACTTTCAAGACTAACTGTTCTCCTTGTATAACGACGCATTTGTTGCCAAAAATATTAAAATATTTTGGTATTAGACCTAACAATGAATAACCACAAAAAAGCACATGCACAATACACCAAACAAGTGTTTAGTAGACTTCCTTTTAACTTTCCATAGACTATTTTATTTTCATAAGTTTACTTATGACAAACAACAGCAGGAACCTTGATCGTGAACATTTTAACACAATCCCTAATAAATATTAAAATATATACAAATTTTATATAAGGCACTCATCGTTGTAAAATATATTTACGGTCGAATACAACGTAACAAACCCAGGTTTGAGTGTATGAAGTTGGCAGTTGGCAAAGTATACATATAACCCAACTACACTGACACGCGTGGGAGTCATTTCTGTCAGTTGTATGTTTCTTTCAAACGTACTGTACTTCGTAAATAAAACAACAATTCTCTTTTCCTACTCGCATTGGAAAATCTGTAAGCAACTTCCAGTTATAAAAGAGAGGTAAATAAGGTTTTCAAGTATATAAAAAAGCCAAACTTAAGCTAAAATATTTATAAATACATGTTAACAATACACAAATTTCTCTTAACTAAGATACGAAATGAAGAAACGAACTGAATAGTTTTATCAAGCTGTAATGGATTGACATTTATAAAATAAAAACGCTTGCTTACACGGATTCATATTCATCAGTGCCTCAGGTTTTTACTTTTTTGATTAGCTCACACGAAAACTGGTGTAGTTAATGTGCATCAAGAATGGCACATCTTGTGGCTGAGAAGAAGACTGAACTGATGAAATTTCCCCGTTCCTAGTAAAAAGTGTTTTGGTCAATTTACACAGACTCTTGCCATTTAATGAATTACTCTTTCATCCGTGAACAAACTTCCCCAACTGTTGCAAGAGGGTGCATTTCCTTATTATAGCGTCGTCGTTTTCAATCATCCAGGCATTAACAACAATGTTGCTTTAAAATCCACCGTTATGCAACTTTTTTTCATTACAATTTTCGGACTTATAATTGTTTCATTTTTAATTCAACGTGGCAAGTACGTTTTTGACGTGTTCCTGCTCATACCGTCACGGTAACAAAAATACGAGTTAAGATTGGTTTCAACAGAGCCAAGTTATTTGATAATACCGGGTGTCCACTAAGTCCTTAACGGATTATAAAGTTTTATAAAATTAAAACTAATGATGTAAGATATTTGCACTTTTATTTACATGATAAAATAATCAACAAACCTTTATTTACATATAAAACGTTATCAGCTCCACGTGCCTCTTTGGTGGCCCAAAGAAGATCAAGGCGATATTCTATGTCTCTCCAAGTGTTCGATAACATGTCTGTTGTTACTGTCGAAATTTCTTCAGTGATTTGTGTCCTTTAAAGTGAGCAGGTCTGGAATAGGAGAAGCAAAACAATATCTTTTATGTAGCCTCAAAAGAAAACGTCCAAGGGTTGTGATGTCAGGTGAGCGGGGAGGCCAGGATGTTGGTCCACCACGGCCATTCCAGCGGTTGGGGAATGTTTCGTCTAGATAGTCTAAAATACGCTGAAGGTCTCCTACGCTCTCAGTATTTTTCAGCTTGTTGTACCAATTTTTGATGGTATTAATTGCTAATGAATCTGTTCTAAATCGTCTTCTGAAAAGGCTATGAACTATTAGAGGGTTGGATTCATGAAACACATTGAACTTTTCTTGTGTTGTTGTCATTTTGAAGATTTGTCAATGAATCAGTAATTGTTGTTTAATTAACAAATTAATTAGAATACAAATGCTACCAATGTATGTAAGTAAAACTTTAAGAAACCAGCTGTTTAATGATGTATAAAACATCAACTATTACCAGCGGAGACCCGTAGTAATTTACTTTTTTCATCCGTCAAGGACTTTGTGGACACTCGGTATATTTCGCTTTACCATACTCAAAGGATTACGCACGTCAATCTGATCAGTTGGATTTGTCAGACACTGTGTTTTGATCTCACATTTATAAAAACCACATTGGAATATTATACAAAACATCTGAATATAAAAACCATCCTATGAAATGTAGTATTATTGAAAATAAACACACAAAGTTGCCTAAGACGATTATAGAGAGACAACTCCGATGTTGCAATGCTTCCCGTATCAGTACTAAGTACTTTGTATCAGATAACAAAGGAAGTGTGACGTGTCGAGTCAAACAAAGGAACAATAGACTCATTGTTCTACGTATCTCGCGTATTGTGACATGATTATAAATTTCTTGTTCTGCACTTTCAAAGCATTGCAGTATATAGCCTTGTAGTAAGTTATAGCTTTAAACATAGCAATTAGTAGTTGTTTATGGGTCTTTGTAGAGTTTAGTCTAATAACATTTAAAGAGGTAATTCCAGCTATTTGATAGTGACGTATTACCAATACTATGTACCAATAAGCTGAAACCTACAACCTTTCTGGTTTCTAGATAGTTTATTTTCAATTATTATTATTCGATTTAAGTTATTATTTTCATGTATTACCAAAAATTCCTGTTTCTGCTGAACACATTTTGAGAGCTGGTTTTTGGACTCAAAATAACCCTCCCTTGGTTCATCTAGGGTTAATAGTTTTAATAATATCATTAACAAATAATAAAATACTAATAACTATAAACATTCAATTAAAAATAACTAAATGTTAATATTTTATATAAATAGTTTCAAACGAACTCCTGCTAAATGTTCAAAAGACATGTTGAGAACCCCTTTACAGGCTGAATGATTGGTGAATGGGTTTGACAAGTTGATTTGATTGATTGATGAACAAAAACTGGCAGATTTGATTGAATGAGAACAATCAGATTCACTGAGAACAGAATGATTACATTTCATCCACCAACCAATGGCAACACACTCTCTGTGATTGTGTCTCCTTCACAAAACACACACGCGTATGTTTTGTGTCTCGAACACACTGCGAAACCGCATGTTTATTTAATGAGGTAACTTGTGATGGAAGCTCGTTTGTTTTTTGCGTACTTGTAATCTCTGTTTACAAATATTTATTTAACATTTGACTTCTTAGAACGCAATCTTTATGTCCAACTTATGTTTTTCTTGGTTGACCTTACGTGCTGGCTCGTTATGCGTATGTCCAAAGTACTAAATATGTTTGTCCGTACAATGAATTGAGAACAGAAGAATTATTTATAAACTACTAACGTGGGGTTGACATGGTGTAAGAAAGCGTGGCAAATCACTAACGTTAATATGTAAAAATAAAGTACCAGCTACTGCCAAAATCATAATGCCAGTCAGGGACCTTGCTAGTCAAACATTTGTTCAACTTGCATTCAAGGTAAATATGAACAGAAGGAGTACCAATCATCTCAAGTTGCACAGAATCAAACTTCTCTACCTGTTTTACACGGGTGAGATCATTACTAAAATTGCATTTAATTGCGTTTAATATTGTCCAGTAGTTCATTCAAGCCAGCTTGAGCATGTCTTTATAGAATTCCCTTTGGAAAATTAACTATTCATGCCGTCAGCATAGTCCCAGACCCGAGACCATGAAATGACCACCAATCCTGACCCCCAGAATACATTGAACCCTACCTCTTCCCCCTTTCAGGTTTCATGTGTCAATTAATAGACTTAACATGTTCTTAGCAGTACTTCGAGAGCCTTGAAAGCCTCGGAACATTGGATTTGTACAGCGTATAAAATACAACACAAAATACTAATGAATGTTTTGTACTAAACATAATACATCTAAACCACACATTTCTAGAAAGGGTTGGCCGCTATTTTGCGATCGTAATACGACAACACACTAGTGTTTTCCCAGAGAACAGTTGCCGTTTACATATGATTGAATTAAAACAATAAACTTAATAAACTTCCACTTCAGGCTGGTAAAAAACTTATTTTACAAACTCCCAATAGATATTAGATCAACCAACGACTTTGTTTCATTTAGAAAAAAACTGAAAATTACCTAATAAAGCATCTATTTTACACTGTAGACGAATTTATGAATACCTCTATTTAGTATAAATTATTATAGTTCTAAATTACATAGTTAGTTAGAATTGGACCTTGTCTTACCAGTGGTAGCAGTCAACACAATTTTATTGTAAAAATGACTACGAATAAATAAATAAATAACTATCGTAATTTATCACCGTTAAAACGGTCACTGAGTTTGTAGGGAGCCATAACAACATATAAAAAGATCCCCGCAGGTCAACTTGTACAACCTTCAAGTTTCTCTGAAGTCGGTTAAAAATAAGTTAAATGTGTGCTAAATCAAGCTCTTGACTGTTACAGCTGAGTGCATTGATTGCTCTCGAGACCAGCTGTGATTACCCCACGTGATTACTCTTGGGACTGTCTGTGATTTCTGTGTAACTTCGCCCTTTAACCTCTCATAGTCTGATGCACTTGGGACCCTTGTGATTCTTAGGTTTTGAGAATAAAGTGTTTAAAGTTGTTAGCTATAAAACTACAATTTCTGGTCAATTAACCTGACTTTAATACAGTAAAGGGTCTGAACTCTTGTTGTGGGACTAGACTGTTGGGGTGTTATAATAAATGAAACAATGTACTATCTAAGTAAACTGTACTTTACAGTACGGTAGTTATCAAACAATTGCGCACGTCCTTGTATAGGTTTTAAATCTGTTTGCGATTAACCAGACTAAAGATACCCTATAACGAAATTAACCAAACAAGAGCGTCAAAAGATAACCGCATAACAAAAGGCAAACATATTAGATACTAAAAAGCGTATATATGGTTGTCAACTTATGCTTACACCAGACCTTGCTTTGACGCAAGAGCTTGTTTGTCATGAGACGATCCGTGTTGTTTAATTAGAGGTTTGAAAGCACAATTGTGGCTTGAGTTTGAGAAAGGCTGAGTTGGTCTAATTGTGTTCAACTCTGCAACTGTTCTTGTGTCAAAGTGCCGCTTAATGGCTTTCCCCTCTTTGTGTTTGCTAATGAGACAATTTCAGTAGAAACCAACTCCTGTACAGTTTAGAGAAACAATTAGCTTATACCTGTATGCGTAGATATCCCGACAAGAAATTGAATAAAATAACGATGAGACAAAATGTATAACTGAAAAAATTACAAATGTCACCTGTTCGTCAAGGAGTGAGTATTTAAAGCCAGAACTGACACTCGCCATGCATAGAGGACCCACTTTGAAAAGAAAATGATCACTTACAACATCAACATGCCTTTTGGTACTTCAAAATATTTTAGTATGTTGTTGGAAGGAATTAGTAACAGGAGGTCCCCAGTCTTCTACGTAAAAGAAAGAAAATAAAATATAAATTTTGGGAAATAACCTTTACCTTTTTGAGCTTACGCCTTCCATTGGGCAGGTTGAACAAATGTTTACCCCTGGTATTCTGCGTGTGAATGTCACATCTGATATCGAGAGAGTTAAGCTCCTTCCTCCCATTAGTCAAGATCTTGAAAATGAAAAGGGCCTAAGCTGGTATAAGTCTTTCAAAGAGAACCGTCATCAACATCAGCAAGAATCCTGATGGATTTTCTTTAAGGAGCAAGAGATATCCTACTCTAGATGCTTCCCCCTACAAGCTTTATTGAGCCATGAGTCATGATGCTCTAAAAAATGGCTCAGTGGCGCACCTGCAACCGTTCTTTTGGAACACAGTATTTCAGCTTGACCCTTAGCTTTCGCGGTCGGTGTCACAACTATAATCTAGTTCTTTCGATTCAAACCGCGTCCAAACTTCATAATTAAGTTGAGATATTTCGGCCTCGCTGTGGATAACTATCCTCATTTACAGATTGGCTTATACAACCAGCCAGTTTCAGCCAATCACTGACTGAACATGGAGGCCGAAATATCTCAACCTAATTATGCAGTTTGGACGCGGTGTAAACCGGAAGAACTAGGTTATAACAATATTTCTGGTTTCCTATGGGAGTTTAATAGTTTAATAATCTACTACAAACATGTCCTACATGACATATGAACTAAATGGATGACCATGTCCCGTCTCTTCCTTATCCCTTATCCCTAGTCTTCACTCTTCAAATATATTTTTGGATTTTTCGGATATATTTTTTTAGGCAATCACAATTTTTTAGTCTACATATAGCTACAATTTTCTTAATTATCTGTTATGTTTTATCCTTTGACTAGGATTTGTAATGATAACGAAGAGAACTATCAGATTCTTTTATGAAACCAAAGCATTGTCTCAAAGTCTAACGTGACTTGCATCCTATATTGTTGTTATGTTTTACCTTATAAGTAAAACCTTACCAAGAGTTTAAAAAGCAGTTAAAATCTCACACCTTGTTCAGAGAGTGATGACGTCGACACTGAACTGAGAAGCTGTGTTTGTCATGAAACTTGAAGTAATATTTTCCGTTTCAAGAGAGTCATCTATCTTGCTGAGTGCTTGTACTTGGGCAGATAAACTTGCCACTTGTCTGTGTGTTCTTTCTTGTCTTGGTGATTATCGCAAATCTCCATTGTTTGAAATAAGTATCGTATTAAGCTTCAAATTGGTTTGAAGATTTAGATTGTCAAAATACTGATCACATGCGTGTAACAAACTCCCTAACAATCTGAAAAATTACGAAAGTTTTAAATCATTTAAAACTAATTTAAAATACTTTCTAATTTCAATAGAATTTTACAATGTTGATAATTTTCTGACTCGTAATTGGATCGCTCATTAGGTATTCTGTTATTTGTTGTTACTCATAGCTGATTTGTTTCTGAATTTCAAAAATGACTTACAAACAAAATGTTTATTTTATTTTATTGTGATAGAACTATGTTCAGCGTATTTTGTTTTTATTGTTATACCAAAACAAAACTATGTGTATGGTTGAAAGAGAACATTTTCATACGCTGATATCTCCAAGCTTTTAATAATTTGAGAGCTAAACGTCAAAGTAGTATATTTGTATCTACAGTATTCAGAAGGAAGTATATGCAGCTATTTATATAAATATTAAACAAAATAGGCCCTAAAATAGAACCTTGAGGAACACCAAAATTGAACTTTTTAGAATCTGAGATTATGTTGAAACCTATACGACCCGTCTCGTATTAGATGGATAGCTTTCAATCCATTTTAATGGAGTCCCACTTCTATATAATTAAGTTAGTAAAAAGTTAGTAAGAAGTTAGTAAAAATGTGTGATGGACACAATCAAATCCCTTAGATAGGTCTAAAAATATAATCACAGTCTTCAATGTACTATTCATGTTCTTAACAACAAATTCCATACATTTATTTATAGCACCTGAAGTGCATTACACTTGTAAACGGTGGCAGGCTAGAATCCAGGTGTCATCAACAAATAGTGTTTGTACTTGTATACGCTAAACACTCTACTGACAGTAATTTATCACAGTAAGCACTTGCAGTAATGAATGAAGTAATGGAGACGAGTATCATCTTGACAAGTAATACCACCTGTCGTCTTACTTTGAACAGACAAACTCATTTGTCCATGTCGACATGAGAACTTTACATGAGTCTTTTTACACATGAGTTTTTTACACAAAGTTTTCAACAACTAAGTATTACATTTTTTAAGTCTCTAGTAGCTAATCTTTGTATGACTTGCTTATGAATAAAGCATTAACCATAGAGTTAAAAATGTTAATGTGTACTTTTCAAGCGTTAGTAAACTAGAAGAACACAACGTTTCAAATTCTGCAATCTGACCCTGACTTCAGGTAAAAGGTAACCTTAAGAAGACGCAAAACATTAAAAATTAGCAAGCCTAAAGTAAACATCTGACAGTAATGTAATTTACCTTATAAGTATAAATTATATAATTTATGAACTTATGAACAAATACCAGCTAGATTTGGCAGATTCGTATTCATAGGTATAGTTTATCACTGCTTTGTATTTTACTTGACGCATATCAAATCGCAAGTAATTGGTTTTTTTCTTACAATAAATGCCTCAAAAGGTTTGAATAAGAAGCGAACAGCAAACAGAGAAAGCAAACACTGAGTTCTCGACAATACTAAATCAACACAAAGTTTGTCAGTTGGGGAGCCAAAGTTGAAAGTTGCGTTCAGATGCGCAGTTCTCCTACTTTAGAGAACTGGACAGATATTTAAGTTTCCAATACACATCTTGCAATAAAATTTCTCAAAGTTTATCACAATACAGTTTGTTGATTCTGCAAATATTTTTGTAAAACAAAGGTTTAATTATAAAATTACAATTTATTTTGCAATACCTTTACAAACAAATATCCTGCGGTGACATTTTTTATATGTTCTCATATTTATTCAATCAACTAGATGTATACTGAAGCCTATTTTACTATCATTAAAACATCATTTTTTATAACTAGTTGTTCATATTCGTGAAGAGATGATTAAAGTAAGTTTTATATGTTGTAAAACTTGTTGGCTACTTTGAAAGTTTATCAAACCTTTTTTTGCAGATAAATAATGATTTATAGAGTTTGGTTTGTTTCACAATGGCGCTGATAAATGTATGTAATTCAGGATACGATTCTGCAGATAAATCACTATTTGAGATGCCGACCACTCTCATGAGGGTATTTTAAGGCAAATATGTGGTAAAGGATGAGTATAATGAGTAGTAGTAATGAGTAATGAGGTGTAGTCTTGATACAAACTAAGGCCGACTATTCCTGAGAATGAATCAATAATAGCCCAATGACCAATGGAAATACAAGGACCAACGGCTTAACGTGACTTTTGAACCACGTAGGTGATGGTCTGATACGTCTAAACGATGGTGGGAGTTGATGCGAGTATCATCAGATGATCACTGAGACTATCTGAGCCGCTTTAGACCTATATTATCCTCAAAACCTGACCTCCATGAGGCTGGATTACAGGACCACGCCACGAGTCCCAGTCAAAAGACTATCATATCGCGTCATAAAACTAACATTAAAGTTGTCAGACGTTTCACGTTTTGCCCATACAGTCATGTGGCATCCTCAGTCTCAGCTATGTCACTGAGGATGCCACACAAAATAGAATGGGCGAAACGTCTGAAAACCTTTATGTTAGTTTTATGACGCGATGTGATACAGGAAGCCTTAAATATAGTTGCAGACACTTAATGTTTCCTTGTATTCTTATCATAGCATAACGCTGAGGTTATTGAGTCAAAACTTTTATTTATCCATAGCAAGCTGAGAGAAGGGTTTAAGGTTATCTGAAAAGCAATGATATGAAGTGGGGAAGCTAAATCAGAAGTACGGCTCCATTGTTAGTCTGTGTAAGGATCTACTTGTTGGGCTTACTCTATTCAATGAGTTTATTTATTTCAGTTCATGTAAAAGGTAAAGTTTGTCATGTTTAACGAGGCGAAGTTAGGACTACAAAGTCCTATATACCACTCAACCTTGACCTTTACCTAGAGTCACCGTATTAGTCACATTACAAATGTAAGTGGTGACTGCGGGGATCGAACCCGCGCCACCGGAGTGATGAGCTCCGGAGTCGCGTGCGATACTAATCCACCACGGATCCGCTATCATATGTATGTACTGTGGGGCGAAGAACTAATGTTTAGCAAATCCAATCTGTTAAAAATGAAGATTTATTTATTTAATTTACATGTTGTAAAACAGATAACATCCAATCACAATACAGCAGTACATTCTATATTAACAAGGCATAATGTGGTGAAAATAAGAAGTATAAAATATAAAACTAATAATTCAACACTACATAAAAACACTTAATTGCGGAGACCAGAGAAAATATATAACAAAACATAAACATAAGTATAGACTTGAGAAAAAACATACTAATTCTAGAAATTGTACATACTAAATAGAGACCAATGTTTTTCTTTCTTTTATTAAAAATAAAACATGCTGAACAAACGAATAAAACCTGCAGAACAATAAATAAAACCATGCATTGCTATATTGTATATGATAGTACATCGAATAACAACAAATAAATTATAATTATATTAATTCCATAACAGTAGTAACAGTTAATAAATATCTCATAGCTAAACAACAATAATTTAATGTGATACTATCGAAACAATTGTACATGAATATAAAGATATGAGTATAATACTCCTCTCTATCAACACAATTGAAAACTCCCTTTTGATGTATGCAATATTGAGCTAAATTTGCCTATTCATTTTTTAATAATAGAATGCTTAAAGGATCCTTGATTGAGAAAATGAGATTGGTTAATTATTCCTAATATTTTAGGTCCTGTTTTATTTATACTAAAAGCACACAAACTGCGTTTCTTAAACGACTCCCAGAGTATTGTGTATGCTGATGACATTACATTAATTACATCCTCAGTCTCAGCTGTGTCACTGAGGATGCCACATCACAGAATGGGCGAAACGTCTGAAAACCTTTATGTTAGTTTTATGACGCGATATGATACAGGAAGCCTAGAATATATTTGCAGGCACTTAGTGTTTCCTTGTATTCTTATCATGGGATAACGCTGAAGTTACTGAGTCAACACTTTTATTTATTCATAGCAAGCTGACAGAAGGGTTTGTTACCCTTGTATAAGATTAACTCAAAAGCACTGAAATGAAGTGGGGATGCTACATCTGAAGTTGGGCTCATTGCTAGTCTGTGTATGGATCTACATGTTGATCTCACCCTGTTCATTTTGGGGTGATGAACTAATGTAGTTTAGCAAATCCAATTTATTAAATATGAGGAGATAGGTATAACACCCCACTCTATCAACTCAATTGAAAACTTCCGTTTGATGTGTATGCAGTATTGACCTAAAGTTGCCTATTCATCTTTTAGTAATAGAATGCTTAAATGATCCTTGATTGAGAAAATAAGGTTGGTTAATTATTGCCAATATTTAAGGTCCTGTTTTATTTATACTACCAGCAAACAAACTGTGTTCATAAAACAACTCGCAGAGTATTGTTTAATATGCTGATGACACCACATTAATTATTCAATCAGCATGAAAACCCCGACATGTGTAAATACTTTTGTTCAGTTATTTTAATCGCTAGTTTTAAAAATAAATATAAAATTCAAATATATAAAGTATTTTTTATGCTTGATATTGGTTAAATGTTTGTTACTGTTATATTAAAGGATAATCTAGTTAATTGTAGAAGAAGTAGATTGTATCAAATTATTAAGATATAATCAAAAAACTAATTTAACATGTTTGATATTGGACAGACAGTAAATATTTGTTACTGGTTGTATTAAATAATACGCTAGTTAATTGTAGAAGAAGTTGATTGTGTGAAATTGTTATGATAGAGTTTAGAAATTAACTTAACATGGGAATCGCAAATTAATTTAGTTTGTAAAAAAAGTGTTCCTATAAATTATTCTAAATCACTAAATCACTATTTGAGATGCCGACCACTCTCGTGAGGGTATTTTAAGGCAAATATGTGTTGAAAGATGAGTGTGATGAGTGGTAGTAATGAGTTATGAGGTGTAGTCTTGTTACAAACTAAGTCCGACTCTTCCTTAGAATGGGTCATTAATAAAAAGCCCAATGACAAATGGAAATACAAGGACCAACGGTTTAACGTGACTTCCGAACCACGCAGGTGATGGTCTGATATGTCTAAACGATGGTGGGAGTTGATGTATCATTAGATGTCCACTGAGTCTATCTGAGCCGCTTTAGACCTATATAATCTTCAAAACCTGACCTCCTACCTGACTCAAAACCTGATATTGCTACCAATCTACGAGTATGTAAGTAAAACTTTAAGAAATCTGCTGTTTAATGATGTGTAAAATATCTACTATTACCGGCGGAAACCCGTAGTAATTTACTTTTTTTATCCGTCAAGGACTTTTTGGATACCCGGTATTTCCTATGTAAATTCGCTAACTAGTTGATGAGTACAAAACTAGGTTTCACGCAGCCACATGCAGTTTCCAGTTTGTACAGTTTACTCACTTGGAAAGCTCCGACCAACTCGTTATGTTTTATGCTTTCATATTCTTTGTGTTCAACTACAATGGGGGCAATTCAAAGCAAACTGTTTTTATCATGCTCTTGTCAACGTGTGTTTTGTTTCATCGGAATACACCATACTGTTCAACGCTTTAACGATCTTACTAGACCCGGCGAACTTGAGTTTGATATGGGCAATTTTGTTGATATAGCCTTTTGAAAATTGAATTTCATTGTCAAATGTAAGATTATACTTGAAAAGGTGCTTTATGACGACAGCAATCAGGCAGGAAGTCAAAAAACGCAAGGAAAAAGAGTTTTTTTTAAATTTTAAGAAGAAGATGGCATATTAATGCCGTCTTGCGTGGGTTAATGGAAAAGCTTTAGACGGATCCAAGAGACATTCACTAATATTTAAAGCCTTCAATTTTCACTTAATTGCTGTCAATGTTAAAAACTGATAGTTCAAACCAAAGTATGTTTACTATAATACTGAATGATGAATGTCTACCTCGTATAGGCTACTTATTCATCCTCTCGTGTTACAAGCTGTTCTCCTATTGGCTGCTGTGTATTGAGTACTGCTCTGTGATTGGTTTACCCTGCACACGAGCAGGTCCATTGTTCTGTCACTGTCTCTTCTGAGAACTGGTGACGCTATTCTATTTGCCAAGCAACCAGCCTTTAACAACAAGGGTGCAACACGCTTTGTAAAGTTTCTTGTTGACGATGGTAGAGTTTCTGAGGTTGAATTATTGTTACGGACGCTTTTCTCAGTATTTTAGTCAACGAAAAAAACCACACAATAAATGCATTGTTAACACTCATCCTCATATTTGTATCACATTTATTTGACTGGGACTCGTGGCGTGGTCCTGTAATCTAGCTTCATGGAGGTCAGCTTTTGAGGATGATATAGGTCTAAAGCGGCTCAGATAGTCACAGTGATCATCTGATGATACCCGCATCAACTCCCACCATCGTTTAGACATATCAGACCATCACCTGCGTATTCCGGAGGTCACGTTAATCTGTTGGTCCTTGTATTTCCATTGGTCTTTGGCTATTAATTAATGAACCATTCTAAGGAAGAGTCGGCCTTAGTTTGTAACAAGACTACACCTCCTAACTCATTACTACCATTCATCACACTCATCTCTCACCACATATCTGCTTTAAAATACCCTCATGAGAGTGGTCGGCATCTCAAATAGTGATTTAGTGATGTATTGTTGGATTTAGAAATGTTTACCTACTGATATACTCGATAACTGGTCACACTTAAGCTATGGATGTTGTTTATTTTAGTTGTCAAAGTTTATTTACGTATATAGTATTTGACAAGCTAGACTTTTGTTTACAAAAGAATTGTGTCACCTGGCGAGAAAACCCTTAACTAGTTTTCACCGCTACTTTACGTCCACCGTTCTCTAGGAAACCACTCTCATATTTGCATTGAAAACCAACTCACCGTCATAATTATTACGACCGTAATGTAGCGGTCACCGCTTTCTAGGAAACCATAGCTTTTACGGGTGAGCTTGAATTTGCTTGTAAAGTTAGGTTATGTTTGTTTGGGAGCTGGTGAGTGTTTTGAATGTTTAATGTTAAAGTCACATGGAATATTGTGAACTCTCAGACAGTAACAGTTGTAACCGTTATTGAATAATCTAACATGTTTCAACCAATTCCTTCACAAATGCACAGAGTTGGATGAGTTCTGGCATGTTTTCGTAGTTTTATTTCGTATGAAAACCCTAAAAACTACAACAAGAACTAGTGCTGTACTCGATTATAACTTTCGCAATAAATAAATACATTAAATTGGAAACTGGTGGGACTTATACAGGGTGTCACGAAAATGTGTAGCGCGGAAAGCAGAACCGGATTCTACGTACAAAACCAAGTCAAAAATGTCAAGTAATTATTTTTTATTTCGGTTTTCGGTTTGAACATTTTCCACAAATATTTTCTATCTAACTTATCGAATTTAAAAATGACGGTCATTTAAACATTTCAAAGTCAATTTCCAATTTAATTCCATTTGTCTTTGAAATTTTTAAATGGCCGTTATTTTAAAGTTTAATAAGTTTAAATAAAAGTATATTTAGACAATATTATCAGAAAAACAATTAAAATTGAAACCAAGTTTCACAAAAATACCTCAAAGGGTTTTTGAACTATTAACTATTTTCAAAAAATTACAAAATGGTGGATTAGGCTAAACTAAACCGAAAAAATTGCTACTTGACATTTTTGACTTACTTTTGTATGTAGCATCCGGTTCTGCATAGCGCGCTATGCGCTACACATTTTTGTGACACCCTGTATAGTCTTTAAGATGGGTTTGAAAACTATAGATACTTATTTCATTCCTGCGTGGACAATAAAACGGAATTGTTGGATAAAGACTACTGTTGTTAGAATAGAGCCCGTACGTAATAATCTTCTGTCGTAACAATATTCCTTGTGTGACATATACTAGAAGTGGTTACCTACGTTTTCATCAAGACGCAAACACCGCAAGAAATCTGAGTCAGAGGTTCGTCACTAAAACGCCAAATACAAACAACTCCTTCATTCTGTCCAATAAAGAGGAAATCAAGTTACGTGGAATCAACTTGTGAAAACACTACAAGCGCCTTCAACCAGTTTTAAAAACACTGTGAAATTAGCCACAGAATCATTTAATTACTACTCTACGCTTTTTGACTGGGGCTCGTGGCGTGGTCCTGAAATCCAGCTTCATGGAGGTCAGGTTTTGAGGATGATATAGGTCTAAGGCGGCTCAGATAGTCTCAGTGATCATCTGATGATACCCGCATCAACTCCCACCATCGTTTAGATATATTAGACCATCACAAGCGTGATTCGGATAGTCACGTTAAGCCGTTGGTCCTTGTATTTCCATTGGACATTGGGCTATTAATATGACCCATTCTAAGGAAGAATCGGCCTTAGTTTGTAACAAGACTACACCTCATAAATCATTACTACCACTCATCACACTCATCCTTCACCACATATTTGCCTTAAAATGCCCTTATGAGAGTGGTCGGCATCTAAAATAGTGATATAGTAAATACTTTTTATAAATAAAAATTGACTCAACTTACTACTACAGTTCATCTTTATTGCTGTTCATAAGTATTTATCAGTTTATATTCAACCAGACTGTAGAGTGTAAAAAGATAGCTCTGTAGTCACCTGAAAATACAACAGTACGCATAGGCTGGACTTAGTGGACAGATGGTTTTCTAAACATTAGTATTTTCTTTGTTTGAAGTTTGTTGTTTGGTAGAGGATTTCAGAAGTTGAACTATTATTGCGACATTTTCATCGTTATTTAAACGGATCACGACGTTTCGGGATCTGCAACCTGATCCCGTCTTCAGGTGAAAATAACCTAAAACAAACACAGAACATTAGAAATGAACTAGCCTAAAGTGAAGTCAGCGTAGCTGACCATCAAATACCAAACAACATGTAGTTGTTAAGGCAAAACAACAAAATAAAACTTAGAATTAAGGAATAGCCTAGAAAACCAAACTACAATAATACAAACACAAGCCCACTATGAAGTAAACAAGTCACCGGGTAAATTCAAACTAATCACAAAACACGTCCACTAACTGAAACGAGCTAACCCTAGACTAATGGTTAGCCGGTGATAGAGCCAATCACACACACTACCGGGACCCTAGGATGCAGTGTGAGCTGTTTGCCGATTTCTTTCATCTGTCTACAGGACACTTCCCATCAGAACCTTTGATTTCAAGACATAATCATCCATCTTCTGTGTTGCCGCCACTGAAGTTGAAAACTCAATGCTCTTGACCCCTTCAAAGGAGGTCCCGACTTTATACCACCAAATGTTATAAAGCTGCAGTCCAGTCTTGGCCCCCATCTATCGTCATACTTCAATGTCTTGTTGAAAGTGGTACTTTCCGGCTTAACTAAAACTAAGTTATATCACGCCAATTTTTTAAATCCGAAGCAGAGCTGATGTATCAAACTATCGGCCCATAGCAATCCAATCCGTACTTGCAAAATGTTCAAGAGTTTGGTCCCACAAGCTAGTTTCAATTTAAAACATATATTAGCTAGTGAGCAGCACGGCTTTGAAGCGGAAATCGACCTCCACCAATCTTATGCTCCTGCATAGTTATATCACTTCTGCCTTTTCTAATCAGCGCCAAGTCGACTGCATTCTTCTAGATTTTCGAAGGCATTCGACCGGATCAACCATACCCTGCTGATAGCGAAACCAAAAGGCTATGGGATATCGGTCCCTCTCTAAACTGGCAGAAGCTACCTAACAATCGTGGCCTGATTGTGTTTGCTGACTTATACCCAGAACTTTTCCACAACCATCAGGCGTTCCCTGCTGGTCACCTCGCCCGCATACCATCAACCTTTTCATGATGACATCAGTGGAGTCATCCAGAATAAATACCTCATGTTTGCAACGACATTAAAATTTTTCTTTCGGAGATTGGCTCTATTGATGACTGCGTGCGTCTGCAGGAAACTATGAATTCCATTTGGTGTGGTGCGTAAACAATGCATACGGTCCTGAATGCCATCATTACATCTAGAATCGACCAACCATTAGCCTTCAACTACAAGATACCAACAATACACTGAATAAGTCGCAAGCATTTAAGGATCTTGGGGTAATTATGTCGAATAACCTTACCTCGTGGGAAACATATAACATTTATCTGCACCAGAGCCAACATTGATGGGATTTTTGCTCAGAGCATCGAGAGATTCCAGTCTCCAAAGGCAAGCATTGCTCTTCAAACTCTTGTGCGCCCAATTTTTGAGTATTCCTCCGCAGTGGAACCCTTATCAAGGTCACATAGCTGCTCTGGAACGTATTCAACTAAACTCATTCGCTGTATTGACTACGACTTGGATACCAATATCTGAGGTGCCTATCGATGCTCTGAGAATATCCTTAGGACTTCCACCCCAAGTGAGAAGGAAAATGGCTGATATGCTACTACACAAGCTGGTGAATGGTCTCATCAACTGCCCTGAACTTCTTCTCTGCTGGAATTCCTGGGTCCCAAGAGGAACTCGTTCTCAGGAAATCTTCTGCAGGCGTGTGCCATGCCCACCCAATACAGCCTGAACAGCTGCATCCGCGGCTAATGCTTCTGGGAAAGTGAAATCTCCAGCGATGTTGAATTCTTTCGGATCCTCACCGAAGCCTTCAAGAGACGACTTAGCAAAGTGCTTCTGCCTGTGAACAACCACCTCTTACATGCTCATTTCTATTTAAATAATGCAGCTCTATTTAAATTTTTACTGTTTGTTACCTTTATACAGTGTTGTTCCATCTATACAAATATTGTCTTACTCTCGTTATTGTCATTCATATATTTATTTTGTTGTTATCTTCTTTAAGATTTATTATTGTTATTAACATATATACATATTATATTGTTACCATAACTTGTTACTATTATGCAGTCTCATCATATGTTCCATCTATACATATACGTCTAACACTTTTGACACTAGCTGACCAGTCAAACTCTACCAAACAACATGTAGTTGTTAAGTCAAACAACAAATTAAATCTTAAGAATTTATTAATACGCCTAGAAAAAAAACAAAACTACAATATTACAAACACAAGCCACACTATGAAAGTAAACAATGCACCGGAGTATATTCAAAACGAATCACAAAACACGTCCACTAACTGAACGAGCTAAGCCTAGACTAACTGGTTGGCCGGTAACAGGCCAATCACACACACACTCAGCAGAGCTAGCCAACTGTAACAAAGAAACACAAAAATCCCTATTTGTGCACAGCCACCGGGAGAAGGGGCGGCTTACGTGAGTTGCACTGTATCTCTTGCGTCGTTAATACCATTCTATGCGTTTTTGAGTTGTTCCTTGTTGAAAATTTTACTTGAATATTATGTTTGTCACTACGCTTAAGTTCATTTTAATGAATCCAGAGGGGCCTTTTACGTGAGTGTGCCACCAAATGCTCACTTGTTTCGTTCTGTCGCTCTCCCATCTTGCATTCTCTTTGCTTTTAATTATGTCCTCAATAGTAGTTCTTTCCGTAGTTCCAGTATTCGTTGAGTCTTTCTTTTTTTCCGTTGTAAGTCCTGATGCTCACATCAATGCTATTGCAGTTCCCTTAGATTGTTATTCTTCTCGTACTCAGAGCTGCAAGAAGTGGCCTTGGAGTACAGGCATTGTGTATTTACTATATAAATCCCTGGTCAGATCTACACTTGTACGTTTTAACCGTCTGGTGCCCGTATAATTGTTTGTCCCTACCGTCTTGATCTCGATCCAAAGAAGATCGTTGTGCTGTTGGTTCCAGGCTGGGCCAACTACTTGGGTGCCTGTTGCTGAGATTGAGGTGGACTTGGACTTTCTCCGCTATTCACTATCCAGATGTGTGACCGTTTTCCTATGGAGCTGCCTGGTGTGACTACTGTCCTGAACTTCAAGCCAATAGAGTTCCGAGCTTCTAGAGACCAACCCGCTCCCAGTTCCTGTTCTTCTGTCGCTCACACCCACGAACTACGTCATGTTTGGTCCGATTCCGTCTCCACCGCTGAAACCATCTATGCCAGCCTCGACTTTACAGCAGTAGCTTGACCGCCCTCAAGAATATCTTTAAGAACTGAGCCAAATCACTTTCAAATTATTGTAGGCATTAAATTATTGTATATTGTTATTTATTGTAAATTAAGTATAGATATTATATTATTATCGTCATTTAACAATAGATTGTTCAAATTATGTGCATGTTTCCTATTTACGTTATTTGTTCAATGTTCATACATTTATCCATGTTATCATTCATATTTTATTCATGTTATTAAATTATATATTTAACTCTGTTATTATTTACAAATTTATTATTATTATATATTTATTATGTTACTAACTAGTTAATATCGCTTATCACCAAAGTTACCATCGTACAGCACTGTCATATCATTCATATCTTTAAAATCTGTGTTTCAACGGTTTACCACCTATCAGCAATTTAGTCATCTTATGTTAGTCTTTCTCGCCCATACATTTTGTTGTTGTTTTTTTTTAGATTAAAGTCACTAGCAGCTATTATTCCACTTTCCATAACCACCTGAATTAAATCTTTCTTTTCCAAAAGGTACAAAAGATAGTACCACGATAGTAGGTGGATTGATGAACTTCCCAATAACATTACAATTTTCATATTACCAAGTGCTTGTTTGTTGTTCTTGTTTTTTCTTTTTCAGCTCAGTATTTGTCTCTTGTTCGCATTTACTATTTGTGCATTTTACATTGTAACCTAAAGTTTTACCGTGACTAAATAAAATAAAAATAAAATATTTCAACTGAAACTTGACTGATTGGACGGTCTGCTAATTTTATGTATGAGGCCTCGATTATTTTTCTTTTAAAGAAGTGAGGTTCCCGATGTATTATACAAGCCTCATTCCAGTTCATTGCGTGATTTTCCTACCAGCAATGTCGAGCAATTTTGGACGTTTCTGTTAAACCCCTTCGCGTGTTGTCTTTGTGTTCTTTAACTCTTACATTTAATGGTCTTTTTGTTTCACCTATGTACTCCCTATCACAGCTACATTTAATACTGTCAATACAGCTTTTAGATTCCTGAGTGCCATTTTTGGGTTTGGTTTTTACGAGACTTTGCCTAAGTGTATTCTGTGTTTTGAACGCGGATCTAACTTTAAACTACGATAATCCTTATTTTCTTTTAATTTTCCTTCTGAGTTTTCCGATAATCCCGGCACATAAGGGATTGACATAAACGCGGGATTTTCATCTAACTGGTTTTCTGACTCTGTTTTTTAGCTCTACGTTGTTTGCACTTATTTATCATAGACTGAGGACACCCATTCTTAGTCAAATCGCCAAATCGGCTAGGTAGAAAATTTAAAGTTAGAATCGCGTTCAAAACACAGAATACACTTGTCCGCAATAATAGTTCAACTTCTGAGTTGTATTTTCTTGTATCTTTTGTTCTACTTTTCTATTTGTTTTCCCCCAACACTTATCTTAAAGATTGCGTCAATACAGACATTTTGACTTTACTAACAAGACGATGACAACCTGCACGTATGGTCTAGTTTGAGTAAATAGTAAAAAGAAACCCCCTCTAAAACTCAGGAGTCCTTTATTAAAAACAGTAGAGCAAATCCAATTTGTTTGTCCTGCAAAGCAGATTCGGTCAACCCTGGTTCGTGAGCTTTATTAAATCTGTCCCGAAATCTTGTTTATTACTTTGTGTACACTCCTCCCCTTTTCATTAGTTTCACTTTGACAAAATCTTAGAATGTTACAATATTAATTATGAATACGCAAGCCATAATTCCAAGTTGTTAAGGAACGTTATGATACTTGTTAATTTAACTTGTTACATTGTATTATTTTTATTTTTGAGACAATTGTTCTTATTTTATATCTAATTACTCGTTTGAGGGTCAAAACTATGTACATAACACTAGAAATTATTTAATTTATTTTCATTATTTATTTCAAAACTTTCCGAACGCGTTCAAAAATCTTATAT
This sequence comes from Matsumurasca onukii, assembly GCA_018831715.1. Taxonomy (NCBI): domain Eukaryota; kingdom Metazoa; phylum Arthropoda; class Insecta; order Hemiptera; family Cicadellidae; genus Matsumurasca; species Matsumurasca onukii. The sequence goes on along the minus strand of CM032059.1, from coordinate 25,899,336 downwards.
TAGGTATTTAATACTGCTATGGTCTCCTAGAAAAAAGTTCACTGCTATATTACGGTCGTAATGTAGCGGTGAACGTAACCGTGACGGTGGACAAAACACAATACTTAAACAGATGTAGACAAAAACAACTTTTGACATGTTGTTTATTTTAGCTGTCAAATCTGATCTACGTATATAGTAATGGACAAGCTAGACTTTTGTTTACAAAACAATATGTGTCACCTTAACTAGTTTATATATGTGTAGCGAGAAAACCCTTAACTAGTTTTCACCGCTACTTAACGTCCACCGTTTTCTAGGAAACCACTCTCATATTATAACATTGAAAACAAAACTCACCGTCAATTTACGGCCGTAATGTAGTGGTGACCGTTTTCTAGGAAGCCAGAGCTTTAGGCATTCAAGAGTTACAAAACAAAAGTTAAAATGCATTTGTTGAACGAAACGTTTGTTTAAAGAACTCAAATAAATGCAACGAACCATTACAGAACGTAATAACGGCTAATGTACAGTGTAATACATATTACTGATGTCATCAGCGTCATTGTAATGCCATCCAACGCTGTATTGTTTCAGCTTTATGTTGCTTGAACTGTTACAGTTCACATTTACATTAGCTACTAACATCAGAAACACTCGTTAATGTACCATTGTGGTATTTGTGAATTATAAGTAATTTCAAGAGTTATAAAAGCATAAAACGGCTTTATTTCACCTGGATAATACACAAAGAGCTATACGTTATTGCTAGTAAGACCGGACAATGGTGTACTAATAGTCTGAAGAAATGATTCAACTAAAGCAAAACTCATGTGGTACATCTTACATTGTAATGCAGTAAACCTGACAAGTTGAGCTTATACAAAATAGCTTTGGTAGGAACATTAAGCACTTAGAAACACTGTCTTTTCCGTTAGAAGACGTCTTTTGAACTCCGGTTTGTGACGATTCGATGGATAAAGATTTTAACTTGATGTGTAGCAGTTAGCTTTTACCAACAAGGTATCATCCAAACCTTGTGATTTGACTGGGACTCGTGGCGTGGTCCTGTAATCCAGCTTCATGGAGGTCATGGTTTTGAGGACGATATAGGTCTAAAGCGGTTCAGATAGTCTCAGTAAACATCTGATGATACCCGCATCAACTCCCACCATCGTTTGAACATATCAGACCATGACCTGCGTGGTTCGGAAGTCACGTTAAGCCGTTGGTCCTTGTATTTCCATTGGTCATTGGGCTGTTAATTAATGACTCATTCTAAGGAAGAGTCGGCCTTAGTTTGTAACAAGACTAAACCTCATAACCCATTACTACCACTCATCACACTCATCCTTTACGACATATATGCCTTAAAATAGCCTCATGAGAGTGGTCGGCATCTCAAATAGTTATATAGTGATTTACTTACAAAATAGCTCGAGTATGCAAATGGACTCGTGGCGGGCTGGAAGCGTGGCGACTCCGGAGCTGAACATCCTCTGGATGTTCGATCTCCGCACTCACCACTAACAGTTTGCCAATTGGACGCTAACAATAGGAAAAGATCTTCTTTTTTACCATTTTTTACAATCGTGAAGCTAACTCATGTTGGATTGAAAGCTAGAGAGTATTGAATGTTTGATGTTGAAGCAGGCAGAATGTTGTAAACTCGCACGTTACCGAGTCACAATTGCAACCGTTACTAAATAACAAACACCTTTCAACCAGTTGTGTTATAAATGTGCAACGTTGGATGTCTATGTTTTCGTATTCAACCCCTTTTTTCCTAAATAGAGCGCAGTTTACGTTTATTCATATTCATTTACGTTTATGGAAGTTAGAAATAGGTTTGTAATAATTTGAGTGGCGTTTAGATAATCTCATAATACACAATAGTCTCTAATAATTGTTTTATGACCAAAGGTCCGAGATACAGAAATAGCCAAAGTCATAACCAGTAGTAGTTCACACAATTACTGGGCAGCTTTGTAATGGTCTGGATGTTGAACACGCTCCGTTCCCCTCCATGGGGGGTTGGTTAAGATATTAACGTGAAGGGACGCGGCAGCAGGGCAGACCGTGACTTCAGGAAAGGCTTGCCATAATCTTGGGTGGGAAGGTCCTCGAGTATTCGCAAAGCGCTCCATGTCTTGGAGGTTAGATTTTCCTGGGTGGTTTTCAGCAGCTTTGCTGTCGCTTTCTTTCATGATTCTCTGGTCCGCCGAACCCAGTCCTATTCCTCTCCTGAGTCCAGACTTCCTTTCTTCCGGTGGTAGCGCAATATGCCCAATAGACGTGGCAGAGGTGTCTAAGGATTTCATGTTATGAAGTTTGAATGGATTTAAAAGAATTTCCAATTTCCTAATTTCGTATATTTAAAGACGAGATGTTCTCGTCTGCAACGTGTTCTTCAATTTGACCCATGAAAATATAATGAACGAAAGCAAGTCACTCAAAAATATAATCCTGGAAAGTTAAACAAATGTTTTTGACGTAATAATTTCGGAGGGAAAATATAACAACGGTACATTCAGAATAAGTATTTGATAATATGGAATTCCACGCAAGTTTTGGTGTGCACTCATGTTCGTGAGCCACGTTTGATCTTGTAATGAGCTATCACTGATAATTCTCTGGCCCAAGGTCACTTTGAACATTGTGATAATTCAGTTCTTCTTCACTTAAATATATGAACAATATACAGGGTGACAATTCCATGTGACTTTGCAACATTGCCTGGTGAACTACACCGATGGAGGTATACAGCTGAAATTTAGTACCTACTCAGGTTGAACTTTTTACCTCTGTTGGAAATACAAATGTGTTTCTAAATTTTTCATCCAACCAGCCTAAAATGTACACTATACACTAACAACCTACTAGTTAGCTAAAATTACGCCTTAGACCGAATTTTACTCAACAACTTTTGAGAAATTATTGAAAAAAGGAGAGTAACTATTTGTCTTGGTCCAACAGCCTTAATATTTGAATCTAAAGATCTACAGTTGACTTTAATATTTGAATCTATATGGGTATTAAGATTATTATTTTCATGATTGAGCAAAATCGACTTCATACACCTTATGTTGATTAAAAATTAGAGTCAATTTGTTTTCTAAATCTATTAAAAATTATATAGTAAAGTAATTTTAGAATATAAACCAATCACAAAACAATATATAAACACCAATTTTGAATTTTTTGTTCTTAGACCAAATGTACGTATGAATGTCACATGCATAAGGCAATAAGCAATTGAACTAAGTTTAAAACAAAAAATAGCTAAAAAGAACTAATGCACCAGTTTACGGTGGCTTGTTTTCATTTTTCAAAGTATTTTTTTACATTAATGAGCCTGATTGTTGTGTTAGTATTGTTTTAATAACACATGGTTTTTATTTATGTTGATTTGGTTTGTTGAGTTTTAGAAAATAAACATTGTTCAACCAACTTCACTAGATTATTAATTAAATTATAATTTGAATCTATAACACTGATATATTTACAATCTAGAGGAGTTTTCGACGTGTTTAGAATTAAAATGGTTTTGTTCAAATTTGTGCGTTATAAGTGTACAAAATAGATAAAACGAGCGTCTAAAACACTACCTTAAAACAAAGCCCTAATTCTTGGAAAATTTCAAAGTTTATTTGTAAAACTATTGAACAATTTATGAGGAATCGGCCGCTGAATACGTGTTCGGAAAAACCCCTCTAAGACCCAAATACATCATGTTTAGTAATGTAAAAATTATTTTGCAAGGTAAAACTGGCCGCCGTTAACCCTTGCAAGCGCTTGGTTTGACAGCTAGGCCGCATCAGTTGAAAGAAGGCCCGTTGTTTAGCCAGTTGTTAGTGCGCGGTGTCGTGTGTTCCTTAGGCGGTAGGCTCTCTGAGATGACCACTCAGGCAGTTTCATGAACACCTTTGCATAGTTTTGCAGACCTCAGTGGGTTGGTTGTTTTATTCTCGGAGGCAGATAATATCACAAGATTGCGTGATGTCACGTCATTGCTTTCATCTGGTCAGCTGGTCCCAAGGTCAACATACACTCGACTCTTATCTACTATCGACTCTTATCGACTAGTATATTGCTTATTCGGTTTTCGACGTGTATTCAGTTAGTTGCGATACGATTCTAAGCGTTCGAGTGATTTTAAGCAAGTGATAAAACGGATGAATGTCAAAGCCAGGCTGCGAACGGATCGTGTGAGAGTAACAAATTGAAAAAGGAAATTCAATTCGCCCATGCAAGTGGTGCTTTAGTGCTTAGCTGCGTGTCAGCCTAGTTTAGTTCACGAAGTTATTGTAACGTGGTTAAGTTGTATAGAGAACTAAAACCTTACCTTCACCACGTAAATAAAGACTTTTTCATTCCATTTCAATGTTCTCATTTTATGAGTATCGAGTAGCTCACTATTTACGAAGCTGAGCAACTCAAGTTAATTATTGAAAAATGAAGCAACAATCGAATAACTCCGGAATAAAGCCGGATGAGTCGATTTTTGATTCGATTGATCTCCACCAGCTGGCAGTGTTGAGTGTGGTTACCTCTGTTGTGCAATACATTGTTTTGTGTTCTACTCGGCCGAACGTACGATTTAAAGATGTTGTGTTTTTGTTGTTGTTGACATTATCTTTTTTTAGTGTTTTTGATGTATCGGTTCGTAACTAATATTTAGAAGAGGGAAACAGTCACGAGTAGTTTTTAAGCATCTCTTACTTTGAATACTTTAATACTCAAACAGGTAAATGAGCTATGTAGTTGTTCTATGGTTTATCTTTTCGTAGCTACCTACCAACTAAAATACTTTGCCAATCAATTAAGCTTTCAAATTATATACAGGGTGTCCACTGTCCAGTAATTAAGGGATCAACCTTCACCAATTTGGGTCTCGTAAAGGCAAAAATACCATTGGAGCAATAAACGAAATTTTAAAATTTATAATTTCAAATATTGACCATTAAAATAAAACTAGTAGCATATTATTAGACTTAACCTTGCTTTTGATTGTGTAAAACATAAACAGTTAACTGGAATTTTAGAACGCTGTGGGATTAGAGGGTTTCCGTTGGATTGGGTTAAATCATATTTGATGAACAGAACCCAACAAGTGGCTGTTGAAAATTATTTGTCAACGAAAATAACAGTTGAATATGGTGTTCCTCAGGGCTCCATTTTGGGACTTGTATTTTTTATTCTACATGTAAATCAATGTAGTGATATTGAAAGTAACAACTCTCTAGGAGCCTGTGAACTAATTCAGTACGCTGATGACACCACTTTAAGTTTTAGTTGTAAAAACTACGAGAACTTAGGTGTACTTGCTCAAAAGAAAGTAACCAGTTGTATTTACTACTTTGTAAATAATAATACCATTCAGAGCCTAAATTTAAAACATGTTGATTTTATTTGTAAAAGATAATTTTGAAAAATCATTTTTATGAGTTTTGGTTTCACAAGTCAGATGTAAAAAACGTACCCATTTGTGTAAATAATAATACCATTCACGAGTCCACATTTCAAAATCTCCACACAAAACTAACAAATACAACAGCTCAAAGATTTAAGTTTCTGGGATTGTTTCTGGACAAAAACTAGTGAATTTTGTTATGTTGCATATAGGTTCATATAGGTTTAATCATGTTGATTTTATTTGTAAAAAGATAACATCTGGTGTCTTTTATTAAGAAAATTATCATCTTATTGCAAATTAAATGTTTTGAGAACAGCCTATTTTGGATTAATACATCCTCACATTTTGTATGGCATAGTGTTTTGGGGGAACTGTGCTGAATCTAAAATATCACGAATTTTGATTCAACAAAAATCGGCAGTCAGAACGATTTTTGGGCTGCGCTTCGGACAGACCTGTCGTGATGCTTTTGTCTCTTTGGGTATTTTGACCGTTACTTCCCTTTTCATGTTTGAAACTCTTATTTTTTGTTTTCCAAAATTCCAGTGTTTGCCACCTTCTCATAACTACGAAATTCGCAATAGGAATATGTTAACATTTGAATCCCATCCCCTTGAAATGCTTAATAAACTTCCATTTCAGGCTGGTAAAAATTATTTAACAAACTCCCAATAGATATTAGATCAACAAACAACTTTGTTTCATTTAGAAAAACTGAAAAATTACCTAATAAACCATCTGTTTTACACTTAAGACGAATTTATGAATAACTCTATTTAGTATAAATTATCATAGTTTTAAATTACATAGTTACAGAATTGGACCTTGTCTTACCAGTGGTAGTAGTCAACACAACTGTATTGTACAAATGACTACGAATTAATAAACTACAATTTATGATTATTAATTCAACACTGGTTTGTTTACATTAAAAAACAACTACTCTGGTAACAATAGGAAACATGTGATAGTATAAACAACAAAGATTATGTTACAATAGACCTCTCTATTTCAGGATGAATCCACCAGGTTTGACCTCTCTACCTCCAGAACTGCTGTTCTTCCTGTTCCTCTTCTTGTCAGAGGATGACATTTTCTCTCTGAGTCACGTCTGTGTGTTTCTGTACCATGTGATGAACGATGACCAAGTGTGGAAGCGATTCATTCCGGACCAAGTCCGTGGACTGGAGTTCCAGCCGCAGCAAGTGTCCGTGGACAATGTCCTGCCGGACCAGGGCCTCTTGTGCGAGAACAGGAAACACTATCTGAGGAAGCGACGTCTCTTGAGCATCTGGAGGTCGCAACGGCCCGTGAAACACGAGTCAACCCACGACGACGGAGGATACGTGAGTTTTCTGTTCTACAAGTACAATCACATCATCTTGGAGTTGAATGCGACAGCTCAGCTTTGGGACATCAGCAGTGTCCCAGTAGTGTGTTCCACCATGACGTGGCCAGAAGGACTGTCCAGGTGGGACCACGACTTGTCGTGTTTTGTGATCGGTGACAATTTAGTGATCGCGCTCTCGCCTAGAGTGTGGGTTTACCAAATAAATATCAACGAAGGGTGCTTTTCCTTTCTCTACGCTTTCTGCTTCAAAAGCGACAGCGTAGCTCGTGGACCACTGCCTACCGTGGAGTACGACGGCGGTTGGGACTGCTGTGGGTCGGGGAATTATCTCGCCTTTTACGAGAGGAAACGTGACAGCTTGTTCCATCCCAGGGTTCACGTCTGGGACATCATCAATGCTAGCAAAGTCGGGGTCTTCACGGCCCCTCAGCTTGTGCAAAGTACAAAACTATTCCACGCTGGACTCAAGGATCAACTGGTTCTCAAAACCGTTCCTCGTGGTGTGGAAAGATACGAGTGTGCGTATTTGAAATTCAATTTTCTTACACTGAAATTCTGTTCCAATGTTTTCAAAATGGGAATCTTCATGGATGTGCTATTTTATACAGACCATTGTATCAAGCTTGTGGACGAAGATGATTGCGTTATGTCTTGTGAACTGTTTGAATTCGACTCGTCTGCGAAGCTAACGGAGAGAACTTTTGACAAATTTCGGTCTTATGAGCATTCTGCTAGCGATAACATTCTAATAGTAAACTGTGAACTCAAGATTTTCATCGTGAATGCTTTAACCTTAGAGATTTTAAATACTGTTTTCCATTTACACTATGAAGTACTGAACATGAATACTATATCTGTGTTTGGGTTTAGATATTTAGCATTACTTGGACATGCAGACGATCTTAGTGTTTGGGATATAAGAGATACCCCTCCTTCATTGATTGAAAATACGCAGAACCAATATCTGATGGAAGCGAAAGGAATAGATCCGTTTCCGAAATTGATTGAAGTTACCAGAACTATGCATTTGGATAAAGGCATTGTTAAAGTTTGGCATTTCTGGTAAAGGTATGCCGAATTTCATGCGATGCCTATTATTGATTACCCTTTATATTTGAGAGTTCCATAATCAATTTTCAAAATGGATAATTGTAACAACTGTGTTATACGACTATAAGTATCCATCTCAATGGCTGTTCAATGTTTTTAATTGTTTCGTTAATCCAAACGCGTTAGCCTAAAGACACAGGTTGGCCTAAAACCTTATTTTTAAATATGGTAAAAGTTCTAAAAATTTAAAGAAATGAATTACAGTACTGGACTGGATTTGATTTGGTATTATGCCTATGTTCAGGATTTTGTTATCATTCCTCCACTCAGCCATTGACTCTTCGATAATTCATCATGATTATTATATTTTATGCATCAAATATGTATAGTTACTATTTATTTTCCTCAGTCTACGGTTTAAAATACTGGTCACTTTACATTTGTGTAACCATTTCTCTTGATATACGACTAGGCTCATGTTATTTTCTTTGGCAAATTGTCTGCAATATTTTTCTTTTACTACAAAGTTAATAATTTAAACACTGACAACTTATGCAATTTTATTTTATTTACCTTTCAACAGTTTAAAAAGAATGTTTACCCTCATTTTGGTATTGTTTCCTAAGTTAAATGTGTTTAATAGTGTATTTCATCACTAGGTCCTAAACCTTTTGACACGAGGTCAAGTTAAATGACCGAGGTTCAAAAAGACACTTTCGGGCCGAGTGATGAACGATACTTTTTGTCATGATGGAAATAATAATGAGAAATAAATGTCGATACATGTTTTAATATTATAAATAATTAATAAGGTAAAAATTGTTTTGAACTGAGCAGTCTGAATGATCTTGTTTTGAAGAAACAGCTGTTACACTGATTTACTATACGTCAATGTTAAAATTCAAAACAAACTCGTTGAACCAGCTGATGTCCATGCCACAAAAAGATCATTAAAATGATCTTTTTCTCCCTAGGGAGAAAAACATCATCAAAACAATACTTTGTTTACCTGGGTGTAAAAGTGACACTTCAGCACTGTCAATGCATGTGTCTAAAGCAGCTGTTTTCTAAAAAGAATGACAAAACAATATTTTTCTCAAACATCTGTTTGAAGTTAATAGTTTTAATTCATACCTACACTTAGCTTGCGCCATATTGAGTATCGGACTTAAGTGAGAAAGAACTAAACTTTATAAATTAAAATCTCAACGTATGCGTTAAAATTTTACACAGAGTTGTAAAATTTTAACGCATACGTTTGTAACGCATACAAAATGCGTTTGTACTACTATAAATTTTAGTACAATCAAGTAAAAACTTAAAACGGCGTGGGCGTGCCGTCCGAGTTTTTTCTACTCAAAATTTGCTAAAACAATAAAACAGACCGAAAAATAATCAAATGTATTCATTAAAAAATTATGCTTGGGTCTTGGAGAAAATACAACAATTTACGAATGCTCTCTTCACAAAACTGTGTAATTCTGTTATAAGATCTAGCCATCATACAAACAAATAAGTAACAGAATCAAACAGACTGCGGTTTCGCTCCGAAATAGTGTAGATATGTACAACTAGAGTTCATGGGAAGCAAGAGATAACATGTTATCAACAGATTGCCACTGGTTTAACTCGTGTCCGGTTTTTGTACAGTGTGGGTACTACAAATGTGGGTACTTAGTGGACATCAAGGAAATCCACAGGCCTTCGTTATACAGGGTGTCCCCCTCCCACCTTAACTTTTGAAAAAGGAAATATTTTTAAAAGCTTTAGGAAAAGTGTTCATAGAGTCCTGAAGTTTGGTTTTGACGTACTTTGCGTTACCCAACATTCCCCAAAGTGTTTTGAAAAATATTTCCTTCTTCAAAAGTTAGGATGGGGAGGGACATATAAAAATCACCTTGTAAAACCAATATCTTACCTTGTCTCTTCCGTAGGTATGGTGGTCACCCCAAGCTATGATAGGTTTTCAAACCATTTAGACGAGTATTTAAACCAAATATTCAAAATTTAAAATTCTTTATTTGTAAATTGACAATTATATATAAATTGTATTACAAACTTCATCAAATAATAAAACATAAGCAGAAGCTTATAACAATTTGGTTATACTAACTTATTCGAACATAGGCTTATTTAAGAAAAACAACAAAACTGTTCTTTTAGTTACATTGCGAGGAACTCATTTACAGAGTAATAAGCTTTTTATAATAAAAACTTACTTAGTAAAATTTTGAATTTATTTAAAGTACCTATCTGCTTCTTGAATTTGCATAGGTAATTTGTTATATAATTAAGGACCGATGTTTTGAGGAAGTGAGGAGGTAAGTTCAAGTCTATGCGATAATTGCCTATGTTGAAATCTATACCTTGTTTCATAGTTATGTACGGATACACCAGTTAAAAAATGCATCAATTAGAACCTGTCAATATACAGGGTGGCACACGAAATGGTCCAACATTTGTTATGGTTTTATTGTTTTCAGTTTTAAATTATTACTAAGTTTTATGTTGGCAATGTCAAGAGCTGTTTATGGAGATTTATTAGAACCTATTGAAATAATCTAAGGAACAAAGCTATTACGGAGTATCATAAAAAAATGTTTACTATTATCAGTTTTTCAAAAAATATAAGGCCTTAGTATCCCATGACTTGAGATTGCTGCCCGTACTGCAACTCTTGGGGCTTCGTGTACCTTTTCATGAAGAATATATGGATTTTCGGTTGCCCAAAACGCACATTTTGTTTATTGACACACCCGTGTAAATGAAATATGATATTCATCTGAGAACCAAACATTGCTAAACTGTATGTCTTGATTTCCAGCCAATTCAGTGAATGTCAATCTCATGTGTTAGCGGTTAGTTCTGTGAACACTGTTATTTTTAACGGATACAACAACAAAGCCTGTAAAAAGGTCTAGAAATCCCAATGTGAGTTGCTTTTTTTCTTGTTGACTTTCCCTGACTTCTCTGCATAGCTGTTCTGACAACGTCTATTGTCTCTGGTGTTCGAGCATTTGCAGGCCGTGTACCCTCAACTTTTTCTCCACCATTGTTTTTTATTTAAAAGAGCTTTAAAATTATGTAAAACATGACCCTCCTTTTATAGTAAAAATTTAGAGATTCGAACCCCTGAGCCTCAGTTTTTAATACGACGTGTATACTAAAATGTTGAAAATTATTTTCCTGAATTCTTTAAACCATTTTGTACATGGAATTTTTATTTCACTCAAGTCAGTCAACCCTTCATGAGATGTGCATATGATACGGGTGGTCTGAGACACCCTGTATGGTACCAGTAACTGTCGAGCAAATATGACTATAAAAAAGAAGTAAACAACTAAACATTAGATACACCTCAACAAACCTTGACAACAGAATGATAAAAACCGTTTACTTTAAATCGTCATCATTGTGGTTGTGCACAAAGAATGTCGAAGCATAAAACACAACGAGCTGGTTGGAGTTTTCCAACTGAGTTGACTGTATAAACTGTTCATTGCTGCGTTCAACCTAGTTTTGAAACTCATCAACTAGTGCAGTTTTGTCTTCTTTGTTTACACTTGAGAAGAAACAGGGCAGATGTGAAAAGAAGTATTTTGTTACCACGGTTGAAATTTTATAAACAATGGTAAACGCATAGACGTATCTTCAAAATATTGCATGTGGTGTGTAAAATGCCTTATTGTGATCACTTTGTCAGGGTTGAACACTAGAACAGGAAGTGCATTATCTGACCCGGGTTCAGGAACTGCACCACGCATTTCAACACAGCTTATACAGAGTCAGTTTTAAATGCCCGCCACCTTAACTGTTGAAAAAGGAAAAGTTTTAAAACCCCTTGGGGAATGTTTTCAAAGGATTCTGAAGTTTGTTTTGACGAACGTTGCGTCACCCAACCCCACCCAAAAACCTGGGGAGAGGTCCCCCCCAATTTTCAAACTCAAACCGCTCCCTTTTGTGGCACCTCAAAATAAAGGGAATTTTAATACAAACTCAACTACGCAAAGAAACAACTTTTTATCTCGACTCATTTTTTGTAATACCTATTTAAAAATTTCAAGAAATCAGCTTTAAAGCTTGGGATACGTGACACATTCTAGATACAATTTTTTCACCTGACGGCAGGAAGCGGCATCGTATAATAGTCCGTTTCACCAGCTACCGAGACCGGCGAAACAGTGTTCGACTCCATTGCTCGGGAATAACTATAGGATCCTGTATTGTATTTTGAACGGAGATTTTCATCAAACGGCAACCGGGGAGCGGCCTTTATGTGAACGTAGCATTTTAAACCTGATTTATTAGATATTAATTTGTATAAAAAAAGGTTTAATATTATTTGTAATCTTTATTGTGCCTATTTGTACGTTTAAACAAGTACTAAAAAACGAGTCAAGATTAACTTTTCTTTGAGCCATTGAGTTTGCATTAAAATTTCATTTTCTTTGTAAATATAGCTAAATTTTACTAGTGATTTTAAAATCACCATTTAAATGATATTTACAGTATTTATGTATTTGGCAGTATTTTCTAAAACTGGCCGCTTGGAACAATGTAAAATTTGCACCATTTAATACAACATTATAAGATTAAACAACTAACACTCCAAAACCTCAAAACATTACTTTCTCAACCAATCAGATATCGTATTCCGTTATAACGGAGCAGAACACCTTACGTGTTTAGGTAAACAGATTGCGTCTAAAATGTTAGATGTGTGTGTATGTTTGGTTCGCTTTTACTGCATGTTTTCCGATTTATTCAACGCTGACTCCCCTTCACCTCAGTCACACACTCGGCATTGCCTAAAAGTCGGTCAACGTAATTTGTACATCGATGAATTTCAATCTATTTTAACTCTATTTTCTAATATCTAAGTGTTCACGGCTCAAACCTCAGATAAATAACGAGAGTGTAGATCTTCAGCACAAGGGGAGGATGTTTATTTCAAGTCTCAACATATCATTTTGCACACTCTGACACCTCTCGTGAAGACCTGAATATTTGATTGACCTGATGTGAATACATATACTGGATTTACTTTCAAGTTTGAACAACTTAAACAGTCTATGTCTTCATTTTGAAATAGGTGCGACCTCAACTCAGACTTGTTTTACTCAGGACCGCTCGAAATACTTGACCACAATGTTTTCGTAACATGTCCACTGGGCGCAACTCACCATACTGCTACCTCTGACACCTGGGACGTGGCCGTCACGGACCCGTCCCTCGTTCCATCATGGCCAACTGGTTTTATGAATTTTCCTGGCCTACAATCTCAGACCCCTAAGTCAAAACCGAAATTCATCAACAGAGATTACCATTTTAATATATTCACCTGCGTGGTTCGCAGAAGTCAGTCGATAATGGTTTCCAAATTTAATTCTTCTGATTGGTCATTTGACAAACATGCCCCTATTTCAAAAGCGAGTCACCAACAACCTGCTACACCTCATAACTCATTACTACGAGACTCACCAGGCAAAGCGCTCAAATTGCCACACGATTGGTTACATAAAGATTGCCAAAATACCCTCATTAGACGCATCCAAATAGTCAGATTTAGTAATTCTCTATCTCAGCATCAGCCCACTAAGGCTTTATGGTGTAAGCTAAAAGACTGGGATCTCAATTTGAATAAGCACAACTCTGGTTGGATTCAACTAAGATGCAATGCGCAGCTCCAGCTAGAACGTTTTCTTCTCTCCAGTGTCTGAGGCTGATTCCTAAGTGCTGTTACGATGATGAAGCAATGCACTAAATGAGCTCCGGAGTTTTCCGACTGAGTTCACTCAGTGCGACATTGCCTGTACGCTGCCTGTCATTACTAGAACTATTTCACCTAGTTTTTCCCATTTTTACAGTGCTTAATAGTTCGTCCGTTACTGCATGACTGTAGATTCTTTCTGCCCTCTCTAAATGCCGTATTGTGTTGAGCGAGTTGACGCATTTCTTGGAGTCCAGCAACATCAGACTAGATTTCAGTTTCAGAAATTTAACGGACGACATCAATACAATCTTGCTACCATCCTAACACTATTTGATTTTCTCTTCGATTGTGTTTATCATCCGTTACTTTTCTCAAGCTCAAGCAATTTGGTTTCTCTGACGGCTGTGCACTGGGTCAGATCTTACCTCACTAACCGACAGCAAATCGTTACGGGGATCTGGAATTACACGTCACTCGTGGCGTTCCCAGGGCTCTGTTCTTGGTCCTCTGTTCTTCTCACTATACATCTGACTAACAACATTACTTACTCAAAGTTTCACTTGTACGCTGATGATCTTGCAAATCTACCGCCACACTTGATTAATAAAGATAACGTGGGCTCATCGACATGGACTAAAACTAAACGAAACTAAGACCCAAGCCATGATTGTAGGTAGTTCTCGTCTACTTTCACAAATTAACTCCTAATTCCCAAACTGAAACTTAACGACCACGTACTCGATTACTTTAAAAACTTGGACTAACCATCAACAAAACTCTAACATGGAACGAATCAGTAACGACAACTTGCAACAGAGTCTTTGCAAGCATCCATAGCTTGAAACGTTTTGCTTCTTTCCTCCCCTTTAATGTTAAATTAATGTTAGTCAAGACTCTGGTGTTACCTCACTTCAACTACTGTGACATTGTTACTAATGACATGATGTGAGAGACTTCAGCGTGCCCAAAATTATTGCATCATCTTCAATTTAAGACGGGGTGATCATGTAACCATTTTTTCAACCAACTTTCTACACATTCTGTACCTGTTACATAATCTTATCAAACTGCATTCCCCTTCCTACAGAACATTTTTCTTTTATGTCCCAGTACAATTCTTATAACACTAGACGAGGTGATTCGGTCTATTGTTGTCCATTCCTTTGCATAAAACCACTTTCGGAAACCATTCATTGTTACAGCCTGCTTTATGGAACGATCTTCCCGACAGTATAAGAACATTGAGGAGCGAGCTCGCTTTGGGGCGGAGGTCAGGGCTTGGCTCTTGCGGTAGTCTCAGGGCGGTGATGGCTGGTGTGGCGGCGCGTGGTCGGGGCGAACCTAGTCTGAATGACGTGTGAATGCGAGTTTAAAAGTAATATTCAAATTTAGTTCCTTAACTTTAACGTTTTTAGCAATAATTGCTTTTCTTATGCTAAGCATTTGTTTGTAACACTAGGCTATTGTTCTAGTTCAATTTGAGTTCTCATTGTATATATTTTAGTGTCAACATTTATTTGTATTTATATATTTTAATTGTTTGTATATAATTTTGTTATATTTTACTGTGGTTAAGTGGAAGAGGACTCCTAACACTAATAAAGACCATTTCATTTCATTTCATTTCAAAATAAAGGGAATTTTAATACAAACTCAACTACGCAAAGAAACAACTTTTTATCTCGACTCATTTTTTGTAATACCTATTTAAAAATTTCAAGAAATCAGCTTTAAAAAGACACATTCTAGATACAATTTTTTCATGACAATTTTTTATAATATTTTTAGGGAAACATTACATTGCTATAATATAATCCTGTATTGTATTTTGAAGCAAGATTTTCATCAAATTCCTTTATGTGAACGTAGCATTTTAAACCTGATTTATTAGATATTAATTTGTATAAACGCTAAAAGGCTAATTTACTGTAATCTTTAAACGATTTAGGCCTATTGTAATCTTTAAACAAGTACTAAAAAAACGAGTCAAGATTAAAAAAACTTTTCTTTGAGCCATTGAGTTTGCATTAAAATTTCTTTTCTTTTAAATCACTAAAAGGAAGGGGGTTTTTACTCGTATTAAAAGTTTGGGCCTCACCATCAGTTAAATGTCCCCCCATATTTAAAACTCACTCTGTATATTAGTTTTTCTTTTAAAACTGGCCGCTTGGACTTACATGTAAAATTTGAACCATTTATATTCAAAGTTCTTAAGATTAAACAACAAACCCAAAACTAGCTAGGAGAAATTAGGCTTTCTTATCTCAACGTGTTATCTTACGAGGTATGAACGGGATTTCAATGTTAGAATGTGTGGAAAATTTTAGCTTCAAATAATAACAGACAAATGCACAACATGTCACATGTTTTCCGCAATCAACCATTTATTCATGTGAAAAACGTTTAAATTTAGGACTTCTTTGGCTGCAACCCTTCAAAAGTCACCCACTCGCATCACTGCTATTTAAATAGTGGTAACAGTAATTTTAATCGATCCAACCACGCCAAATCTATGCTAATCGTTATTTTGCGTAATATCTAACGTGTTCACTGTCTGCACATAAGACAAAAGGTTTAGTCATCTGAAGGAGGTGTACAGAGGAGTCTTCCATCATCCTGTCTCTTGTGCATCCAATCTGTGGTTTCATCAATGTTTATTTCAAAAAAGTTAAACATTCATTTTGCGTACTTGCGTGAAATGGAATTTGATTAAACACCTGATGGTTTGAATTTTCGTGTACATTAAACTGGATTTACTTTAAAGTTTAAAGAAACATTCCTATAGTCTTCATTTTTGCAGGAAGAAATAGGTGCGTTTCACCATGGGTTTTGTTTTTAGTCTTCTCAGGTACCGCGATCGAAACCCGGCTCTGGGCCTGACCCTAAGATTTGGTGTACATAAGAATTGACTGGGACTCGTGGCGTGGTCCTGTAATCCAGCTTCATGGAGGTCAGGTTTTGAGGATGATATAGGTCTAAGGCGGCTCAGGTAGTCTCAGTGATCATCTGATGATACCCGCATCAACTCCCACCATTGTTTAGATATATCAGACCATCACCTGCGTGGTTCGGAAGTCACGTTAAGCCGTTGGTCCTTGCAATTCCATTGGTCATTGGGCTACTAATTAATGACCCATTCTAAGGAAGAGTCGGCCTTAGTTTGTAACAAGACTACACCTCATAACTCATTACTACCACTCACCACACTCATTCTTCACCACACATTTGCCTTAAAATACCCTCATTAGAGTGGTCGGCATCTCAAATAGTGATTTAGTGATTATCAGTGTTGTAATACTGGATTTCACCATAGAATAAGCACAACAGTATTTCACTGTCCGGAATTCAACTAACCGATGCAATGCGCAGCATTATTTTCTACACTAATGTGTCTATTTTGCTTTACAATGATGAAGAAATGCACTAAATGAGCTCCGGAGTTTTCCGACTGAGTTCACTCGAGTAACTGTCCCGTTGATGTCTGCTGGAACTATTTCACCTAGTTTTTCCCATTTTTACAGATAATCTACTGTTTCATGTTTACTGTAGTATAAGTTAACTGCCTCTTGCGTATTGTGTGTGTAGCGCATGGTTTATATTTTGAAATAGAAAATTAAATAGCTTTTGACTAGTAAAATAAATAAATAAATCTTTATTCATTCTTTTCAATTATTACAACATTACAATACACTTTTTATACTCATGTGCAAATCCTTTACATATATACATTTGTTAAACAAGTTATCATACAAAGTACTCTTTGTACACACATAGTTACACATGTTACTAAGGTTAAATAAGCATAAAATACCTTCGTGATAAAAAATGAACAATATTGTTAAAAATACAGATTGAAAAAGAATGAATTAAGTGCCTCATTAACGTTAGTTGTGTTGAGGCACTGTTACAGAATTTGTTTACACACATAGTGAGCTCCTTATAAAAGATAAAAACAATATACCTGAATATAACAATAGAGTAAATAGTAAATTTACACAAATAAATAAAAAATATAAAAACACAATACCTCAAAATTAGAAGACCTTAATTAACAATTACACAGATTTCCTGACGAATGTATCTTATTTACAAATATTAATAAATAATAAATATATAATAAATAAATATTTATAAATATTTAATACGGAGTGTTTAGTATGCGTAAAAGTGAAAGTTTAAACTTTATATTATATAGACACGAATTCGGTCTATATTTTCAAATAATAACACTAAAACTTACTAACCAAACACTGACTTAATACTGTGTGGAACGATCTTCCCGACAGTATTAAGAACATTGACGAGCGAGCTCGCTTTGGGGCGGAGGTCAGGGCTTGGCTCTTGCGGTAGTCTCAGGGGCGGTGATGGCTGGTGTGGCGGCGCGTAGTCGGGGCGAACCTAGTCTGAATGAACGAGTGAATGCGAGTTTAAAGATATTGTTTTCAACGAGTTTAATTTCTTAATTTTAATGTTTTCTTTAAGTAAATTTTTTTCTCATGTTAAACAACATTTATATTTATATTGTAGTAATGTGTTTTAACACTACCCAATTCATTAATAATATTATTGTTCGTAGTTTATTTGTAGTTTTAATTTCAGTTGTTTGCAAAGTATATAATTATTCGAAATTGTATGTAAATATTTCAATTGTTTGTATGCATGCAATTGTTAATATCTTTGTAATGTGGTTAAGTGGAAGAGAGGACTTTATAGTCCTAACCTCGCCACCAATAAAGACGATTTTCATTTCATTTCATTTCAAAACTTAAAAGTACAATTTACAGGTTATTACGCTATCCAATTACTTATTTTGAATTTGGGTTTTAATGACAGTTGGTTCAGGTTTTGAAATGTTACTGCGTGGTGGAGTTTTAAGTTAAAGGTTTGAACATGCGTGTGATCTCTTCTGTCGAACGAACGACGAATGCCCCAGAACAATTCTACATCAATATGTTATTGTGTACATTAACACTACTATGCTATTGTGTACTTTCTACTTAAGTAATATAGGTTATAAATAACCGATTGTTTCAACTACGTGTTTACCTTAGAAGTTCTTAGGGCAAGCTAACTAACCTTTAAGTGGCAAAAAGGTGTTTAAAGCCAAATATTATTAGTAAATTCTGTATTAAATGCAGCTAAAAATTAACTAAGTTTTAAGGCTGAACTTAATGTGAACTATTTAATTTCGTATTTAAACAATAGAATGTATATACTTAATCATAATCAGTTTTAATCACATTATGAAAGACCCTTGGGTAAGTATAATTTAAATACTAAATTAGCCCATACGCACAATATTTTTATATGGACAATATATTATACTGTATGTTAAATAAATCTGTGTGGAAAGCCACAGAGTGCAAATCTTGACCTAAATGGAATAATATACAGTTAACTGTAATCATACAATTTCTAACTGCTAATTGAGTGTAAAATGTAAATTGAAAAACAGGATATAATATTTCAGTCCAAAATCACCCCTAACCTGAAGTACTATGTTCTTAATGACAACCTAACCAAAGACAAGAAAGAACACACAGACAAGTGGCAAGTTTATCTGCCCAAGTACAAGCACTCAGCAAGATAGATGACTCTCTTGAAACGGAAAATATTACTTCAAGTTTCATGACAAACACAGCTTCTCAGTTCAGTGTCGACGTCATCACCCTCTGAACAAGGTGTGAGATTTTACTTCATGATGATAGCCACCAGATTACTTGAATCAATATATAGGTTTATGTTACTTTGTTGAACTGTCGAGTAATCTTTATTGTAGACATTATGGGTACTACAGCTGTTTCACGGCCATCCTAGGCCGCTTCTTCAGGTATGAGGACGTACGTAGTTATCAATCATAGAGGTCGTCAAGCTGATTAAAATAGATGAATAAATAAAAGAATAAATATACACGCGCACATTGAAGAGACATTTAAAACAGTTACAAAAACGAAAAAACACTGCTTGGCCAAGCATTCTGTTTATCTTGAAACAGAAAAATAAAAAGAGAGTTCAACCTTTACAGTCACTCCCAGCAAGATAAAAAATACATTTCAATGAACTATGGCTCAACAGCGTTGAATCACACAATAAAAAATGAACTAAGAAAAAGCAATGTCACTATTTCATATTCCACCAACAATAAATTGAGTACCACATATTAAAGCCCCGACCTACAATAAACAAGAGCCTCGGAGAAAAAACGGGTGTGTACAAATTGTCCTGCAACGACTGTCCCAAATACTACATAGGCCAAACTTCCAGATCCTTTAGGACACGTTTCAAAGAACATCTGCCGTCAAAATCCAAACCTTCCAAGACAAGATCAGCATACGCCACACATCTCATTTATAGTAAACACAGCTATTCTAGCTTTGATGACAATATGACAGCTCTTAGTGTGTGCAGCAACAAAGGCCGCTACTTAGATTGTGTTGAAGAATTTCTCATCTACAAGGCTATTAAAACTGAGCCAGACAATGTCCTAAATGAACAAGTGGAATTCAAATCAAATTCTCTGTACACCACCGCTACGAATATGCTGGAAGAGGACAACTGGTGTCGGAGTAGGCTTACACGTCACATCAGCGATAACGGATAGACCAGCTGATAACAAGTCGACCTTATCACCCCCACCCCACTGCCGCTCCAGTTCGGACTGTTCCTTCATGCGAGGCAGGTGTGCTTGGCCAAGCAGTGTTTTTCCATTTGGCCTGGTCTGGTCAGTGGACACGCCCACGCGTGTCACCACCACATCAGCAACAGCGATCGACAACGTCGTCACAAATCTGTCTGATTTCAGGGTTTCCGTGGTCAACACAGCGATTTCGGACCACTATGGACAACAGGTCACCATAAGTGGTCACGAACCGATACGGGATCCAATTAGTCAAAAGACAATTAGAGATACGAGGCCCACAAACATCGCGACTTTATACTCTCAACTTTCCAAAGATAGATGGGAGTTTCTAAATTTTTGTGATCCCGTTGAATCGCAATTCAAAGCGTTCGAGGACCATTTCAATTTCCACTTAAACGTGAGCTGCCCCTCAAAAGACCAAATAAAAAAGGCTAAACAGTAAGTGCAAATGGATAACCAAAGGTATTCTGGTTTCGAGAGACAAGTTGTTATTTTTCTCCGAAATCATCAAGCACACAACAAACGTGGAATTCAAATTATTTTGTCAAAATTATAAACGAATCTATAGGAAGGTGATCAGAGCTGCCAAAGCTTATGATGTCACCAAATCTTTGCTCACGTCCAAAACATCGCAAAACAGCATGGGCCATAATAAACAGTAAAAAACACAAACTGACAAACAAATTGAGTTACAGATAGGGAATGAGCGAGTCAACAACTCCTTGCGGGTTACGGACGAGTTCAACAAATTCTTCGCCTCAGTAGGATCTGACCAAGGGCTAAGTCCTCGTCAGAATCAGCCAATGCCCCAAGTTCTGGGACAGAGCCCAGCAACTTCCTTGGCTCTGTCTCCAGTCACGGAAGAGGAAATCGCTAGGGTGATAAGAGACTTTCCAACAAAAAAATCAAACGACGTGAATCATGTGTCAACGTGGCTACTCAAGCAATGCTCAACGCATTTATTGAGACCACTTGAACACTTAATTAACATCTCTTTTCACTCTGGAACCTTTCCCTCTTCCCTCAAAACAGCAAAGTATCCCCAATTTTCAAAAGGGCGACCCCAACTCCATTCAAAATTACAATATCGATTTTGCCAGTCTTTAGCAAAATCTTTGAAAAAGTATTTCTCGTTCGAGTTACACAATTTTGGATCGACACAATCTGCTATCACCAATCCAGTTCGGATTTCGAACTGGAAAGTCAACTATAGATGCAGTCGTGCACCTGACGGAAATGATAGTAGGCGGGATAGAAGGTCAAAGAGAAACGCTCAGTGTTTTTCTTGACCTGTCAAAAGCTTTCGACTGTGTTGACCACGGAATCTTGATTCAAAAACTCGAGTCTCACGGGATACGAGGAGTGCCACTCAACTGGCTCAAATCGTATTTTAGTGACAGAAAACAATTTGTCCAAATTTCAGATATGCAGTCGGAGGAGCGAGTGTTGGATTATGGAGTCCCTCAGGGCTCCATCCTCAGTCCCTTACTCTTCCTTCTGTATGTCAACAATGTTCGCTCATCGCTACACTTTGGGCAAATGGTCCAGTATGCAGATGACACGACTCTCTGAATGCCAAATCAAAAGCAGAACTTGAGATGGTAACGTTTACCGAACTCAACCGTTCAATTCAACATTTCAATGAACTCAATCTCAAAACAAACTCAACGAAATCAAATTTCATTCATTTTTCATTGAAACAAACAAACTCAAATCACAGTCCAACGGTCATGCTGGACGACACTGAGATTGAGGAGGTCTACGCGTCTAAATTCCTTGGTATACACCTCGATCGAGGGTTGACTTGGGATTGCCACGTAGACCACGTCTGCTCAAAACTGTCTTCAGGCATTTATGTTCTGAGACAGTTGTACAAATACTGCCCTATTCAGATACTGATGACGGCATATTACGGTCTAATATACCCACACCTATCCTACGGAGGTTTTGTGGGAGGATGTGCAAACATTCATTTTTCACGTTTGTTCATCCTTCAAAAACAGCCATCAGAACCATTGCAAAACTGAAGTGGGGAGAGTCGTGCAGAACAGCGTTCAAAAATCTCAAAGTGTTGACACTTCCTGCCTCTACATTTTAGAGACGGCAATTTTTTCAAAACAAAATGCGAGCCCATAAGAGGTATTGACGTACACTTATGATACTAGAGGCAGGAACAACTACCGATCTGGGAGACACAGGACGGTAGTTTATGAACATTGCCATCTCAGGCAGGAGTTCGCTTCGTCAACAAACTTCCAAATTCCGTCAAAATGCAGTGACGCCCAAGGCGTTTAAAACTCGTCTGAAAGCTGAATTGATTTCAAAGACCTTCTACAGCACAGACGAGTTTATGGCATACAGCTGGGAGACCCCATAATCAACAGACCGGCACAAGAAGCAGTAGTGGGAAAATTCGAATGCATGAGGATTGGCGTGAATGTAATATTGTATGTTTGAATGAGATTTCGATGGAGAGTGAATGTAAAATTTTAGGGAAATTAACTTGACAATATTGACGATTGCAATAACATGTATTTGTTCCTACGCAATAAATGATTTATTTATTTTCGTTTTTTGTAACTGTTTTAAATGTCTCTTCAATGTGCGCGTGTGTATTTATTCTTTTATTTATTTGTCTATTTTAATCAACTTGACGACCTCTATGAGTGATAACTACGTACGTCCTCGTACCTGAAGAAGCTGCCTAGGATCGCCGCGAAACAGCTGTAGTACCCATAATGTCTACAATAAAGATTACTCGACAGTTCAACAAGGTAACATAAACCTATATAGTGAGATTTTAAGTGTAAATTATTCATTTGGTTCGTAAAAAAATCTATTCTCGATTCGTAAATATTTTGAAAAGGCCGAAACATTTCATGTTATTTTATGTATTTTATTTTAACTAATATCGATTATTTCGAAATGGTTTAGTATGTAAAGTCGTCGTAACCACAGCGATCTAAGAATGAATAGTGTTGCCTGTCCACAAGGAATGTAAATACAGTCACAATTATGTTTATAACACGTGGTTATAATAACCACAACAAGTTACAAGTATACGGGGAGACTGCTTGTTGTAGAGCTTAAATCACTAAATCACTATTTGAGATGCCGAACACTCTCATGAGGGTATTTTAAGGCAAATATGTGGTGAAGGATGAGTGTGATGAGTGTTAGTAATGAGTTATGAGGTGTAGTCTTGTTACAAACTAAGGCTGAATCTTCCTTAGAATGGGTCATTAGTTAAGAGCCCAATGATCAATGGATATTCAAGGACCAACGGCTTAACGTGACTTCCGAACCACGCAGGTGATGGTCTGATATGTCTAAACGATGGTGGGAGTTGATGCGGGTATCATCAGATGATCACTGAGACTATCTGAGCCACTTTAGACCTATATCATTCTCAAAACCTGGCCTCCATGAAGCTGGATTACAGGACCACGCCACGAGTTAACTTGAAATGTTAACTTGAAGCTAAACAACTTCTTAACATTTTTAAGAGTGCACAGTACCTGTCGGCCGGTTTGATTTTGCCTCGTAAGAACAATGTAAAAACAAGCATTTTCTACGTCTAAAATGATCATCAGATCTATATGAAGTATTTGAAATATAATAATGTGTCTTCGCTGACCACTTGTTTTAAAATGTTATCAGTTTAAACGTAAACCTAAGAAATTCAAATACAACACTTTTTAGATTTATGTCACGGTTTTATAAATGAGGTAATGGAAAATCGGCGCAACAAAGCTACTAAAACATTAAATGCATTTTAAAACAAAGTTTATTTTAAAAAAATCCGATAAAACTGTAGGTGTAAGGTGTATTAAGAAATGCATGTTTTTACATTGCTCTTATGGCACGAAAATGAAAGTCACGGTCACTAGTGCGCACTCTTAACAATTCTCTTGTAAACTGGAAGGCTTCATAAGAAAAAAACACGAGAAAACCAGTTGAGAAGTTGAGACTTAGTATCTTGTACTGTAGTATATAGTTCAGTAAAATGATACACAAAAGCCAATACTTTATCATTATATTGGTTTATAGTTGAACGCAAGTAACTCCAGCTCCAGCTCCATGATATAATTTCTGTATTAGATCCCCAAAATATTAGAAGAGATTTTATACTAAAACATAAATTATTCTGT
Source organism: Matsumurasca onukii (assembly GCA_018831715.1). Classification (NCBI taxonomy): domain Eukaryota; kingdom Metazoa; phylum Arthropoda; class Insecta; order Hemiptera; family Cicadellidae; genus Matsumurasca; species Matsumurasca onukii. Next base: position 25,875,036 of record CM032059.1, on the reverse strand, counting down.
AAAATGTTTAATATTATTTTTATATCGACTAATTCTTTACGTGTTTTGTAATTTTTAGACGTAGTAAACGTGAAATACGAGTATATAGATTTGTCGATGAAATATTTCTCACCTTAGTGCTAAGAAGCTTTGACCTACACTTATTTAATTTTCAAAGCAACGAATTGTTTACAAAATATTCATAAGGTACGTTTGAGTTTATTATTCAAAATTACCTGAAAATTATTCAAAATAAATATAAATCAAACACGAAGTGTTGTGCGTTTTACAATCCATCGATGTTTTATTTAAATACAGTTTCCTTTCTTGTTGTGGATGACCTTTTATCATTTCACTAGGAACAAGTAAACTTATGTGTGCAGCAAAGGTGTTTCCTTTAATTTATCCGTTTCATAGCAACACATGAATTGAAATTTCACTTATTCTGTTAAAGAATTAAGTAAACAACCCAACTTTATCTACAGCGTTTTTTTCTGTTTTCTGCGTTCATCACTTCACTGCAAGTAGTAGTTCTTCATCTGCTGCCTGTAGGCCACCGATCGAACTTCGAATCCAGTTCCAAGCTTTCAACTAGAAGATCAACCAGTGAATTTCACCTTTTGTGAACCGTCCACTGAACTTCGAACTCAGTTTCCAGCTCTTCTTGGTCTTCTGCGCTCGTCACTTCACTGCAAGTAGTAGTTCTTCATCTGCTGCCTGTAGGCCACCGATCGAACTTCGAATCCAGTTCCAGCGCTCAATTTGAAGATCGTCCAGCGAATTTAGCTCTTAGCTAACTTTTACACTTCTACAACTTTATTTCTCGTCCTCAACCCTCATCTCACCAATGACGGAAGGACAGCCTGGACTCAGCTGGGGACAGATGGCTGCAGGTGCGACAACCTTGGGGTTGGTAGTCACGGCGGGATATTTCGTTTGGAAATATTTCTACCCTCCCCCTCCTCCCACTCCTCCCACTCCTGGTAAGTTAAGCATCTTTCTCATACCTTGCTAGAAGATAAAGTTAACTTTTCCTTTAAGATAGTTTTAGACTTGGCTTTCGACTTTACTCCTAGCTTAGTTTCAAAATAGCATTTCGAGACATTTTAATATTGAACATTTTAATCCAAGTGATATGCCAGCATGAAGCGTACCCTTTTAGTCACATGCATACCTCTATCATAGAGTTCCCAATGTAAAATCTCTAAGAATGTTTTGCTTGTCTGTTCACAGAAATCCCCCTCTGCCCACCTCCACCACCCAACAGCCCCGCCTCCGACTACGACTTCCGAGTTCAAATGTTGCCTACTATCCAGGAGCTGCCTGAAGAGGAGGAGTCTGAAGAGGTGGATTAAACACTTTGCTTTGACAATTACATTTAAACGATCTACTGCCAATAATAAACAACAATTAAAATCATCTCGGAAAATTATTTAAACGGGAATAAGTCTAAACAGTGTAAAATGTTTTGTAACGAGAAAAAATAATTTTTGAGAGCTCATTGATCATTATCAAATTGAGCAATTTGACTTTTGAGTTTTAAATTGTAATGATACCAACCTGAAAACTCCTCCATGACAATTTCTTCATGATATTACGGACGAAATAAATGTAAATCTGCAGGAACATGGTTGAAGGAAATTGATGCGTTTGTAAGAAAACATTAAATCGTTTAATGTTATAAACATTTGTCTTAACGTACTCCAAGACATAACACTTCAATTGAAGTAGACATTTCACAGTCAGTTATAATAAAGACAGCACCGATGATAAGACCAAGGTTGTGATGACGACTGCGAAACCGAGGTCCCAGGTTGAGGCCACACTGAGAGCACTGGCGTCACAGTCAGGGTAGAACTCCAAAAGTGCCACCTGGACATCACGTTAAATCTATGGTTATGTAACAACTAATAATCATTAATGATGTACCAAAGTAGGACCACGCTTGTCGAGTTTATTAGTGTTCTCCACTTAAAACGCTCCGTAAAGCATTGAACTGCGTAAAAATGAAAAGATAAAAATGATACGGGTGATTCACCGTAGAGGCTGTTAGATTCAACATGACTGTATATTTCATACACAAAGCCCAAATTTGAATAGATTATTTACACAAAACGCGTAGAATTGTCAAGTTATGTCGACAGTATTAGTGAAATTCAATTGATGATTTTATTAGTTTCATTCCATGACACCTTTTACCTAGCCAGTTCTGGAATGTCAAAAACTCCTAATGAACCAAAATATTTTTAGTTATACTGTGAGTAAGCACCATGAACCTTATTATAGTTAGCAACTAATCCTTGACAGGAGATGGTTTATGGTCCGCCTCAGTGATCACCTCAGAGAAAGCCCTAATTCGTCCGCCCAAGGAACACGCGACACCGCGAACCTAACAGGATTACGGCGGACAGTTTTCACCTTTAATCATAATTTTTATATTAAAAAATGATATAATTATTTAGAAATTAAAAGGAGTTTTCAAACACATGCATAGAACCCGATGTAGCATAAGTTACAACTATAATCTAGTTCTTCCGGCTCACACCGCGTCCAAACTTCATAGTTAGGTTGGGATATTTCGGCCTCGCTAGAACCATTCCACTGAGGCGGACCCTTAAAATGTGTGTCTATATGTTTACCTTGTTGCCAGTAAGCGTGTCGGTACACTGGACTTCTCTGGCTGTTGTGAGAAGATGTTGAGCCACATCTAGAGGAGCGGTGTGAATCTGTACAGACTCTCTGAGCCAGCGACGCAACCAGTGAGCCAGCCAGGCTAGACTGCAGTCACATATCCAGGGGTTTTCATTCAACAGCAGGCCTCCTGAAACACAACGACACATATGTAGTTTATCTAGAGGAGCGGTGTGAATCTGTACAGACTCTCTGAGCCAGCGACGCAACCAGTGAGCCAGCCAGGCTAGACTGCAGTCACATATCCAGGGGTTGTCATTCAACAGCAGGCCTCCTGAAACACAACGACACATATGTAGTTTATCTAGAGGAGCGGTGTGAATCTGTACAGACTCTCTGAGCCAGCGACGCAACCAGTGAGCCAGCCAGGCTAGACTGCAGTCACATATCCAGGGGTTGTCATTCAACAGCAGAACTCCTGAAACACAACGACACATATGTAGTTTATCTAGAGGAGCGGTGTGAATCTGTACAGACTCTCTGAGCCAGCGACGCAACCAGTGAGCCAGCCAGGCTAGACTGCAGTCACATATCCAGGGGTTCTCATTCAACAGCAGAACTCCTGAAACACAACGACACATATGTAGTTTATCTAGAGGAGCGGTGTGAATCTGTACAGACTCTCTGAGCCAGCGACGCAACCAGTGAGCCAGCCAGGCTAGACTGCAGTCACATATCCAGGGGTTGTCATTCAACAGCAGGCCTCCTGAAACACAACGACACATATGTAGTTTATCTAGAGGAGCGGTGTGAATCTGTACAAACTCTCTGAGCCAGCGACGCAACCAGTGAGCCAGCCAGGCTAGACTGCAGTCACATATCCAGGGGTTGTCATTCAACAGCAGGCCTCCTGAAACACAACGACACATATGTAGTTTATCTAGAGGAGCGGTGTGAATCTGTACAGACTCTCTGAGCCAGCGACGCAACCAGTGAGCCAGCCAGGCTAGACTGTGCAGTCACATATCCAGGGGTTCTCATTCAACAGTAGGCCTCCTGAAACACAACGACACATATGTAGTTTATCTAGAGGAGCGGTGTGAATCTGTACAGACTCTCTGAGCCAGCGACGCAACCAGTGAGCCAGCCAGGCTAGACTGCAGTCACATATCCAGGGGTTGTCATTCAACAGCAGGCCTCCTGAAACACAACGACACATATGTAGTTTATCTAGAGGAGCGGTGTGAATCTGTACAGACTCTCTGAGCCAGCGACGCAACCAGTGAGCCAGCCAGGCTAGACTGCAGTCACATATCCAGGGGTTGTCATTCAACAGCAGGCCTCCTGAAACACAACGACACATATGTAGTTTATCTAGAGGAGCGGTGTGAATCTGTACAGACTCTCTGAGCCAGCGACGCAACCAGTGAGCCAGCCAGGCTAGACTGCAGTCACATATCCAGGGGTTGTCATTCAACAGCAGGCCTCCTGAAACACAACGACACATATGTAGTTTATCTAGAGAGCGGTGTGAATCTGTACAACTCTCTGAGCCAGCGACGCAACCAGTGAGCCAGCCAGGCTAGACTGCAGTCACATATCCAGGGGTTGTCATTCAACAGCAGGCCTCCTGAAACACAACGACACATATGTAGTTTATCTAGAGGAGCGGTGTGAATCTGTACAGACTCTCTGAGCCAGCGACGCAACCAGTGAGCCAGCCAGGCTAGACTGCAGTCACATATCCAGGGGTTGTCATTCAACAGTAGGCCTCCTGAAACACAACGACACATATGTAGTTTATCTAGAGGAGCGGTGTGAATATGTACAACTCTCTGAGCCAGCGACGCAACCAGTGAGCCAGCCAGGCTAGACTGTGCAGTCACATATCCAGGGGTTGTCATTCAACAGCAGGCCTCCTGAAACACAACGACACATATGTAGTTTATCTAGAGGAGCGGTGTGAATCTGTACAAACTCTCTGAGCCAGCGACGCAACCAGTGAGCCAGCCAGGCTAGACTGCAGTCACATATCCAGGGGTTGTCATTCAACAGCAGGCCTCCTGAAACACAACGACACATATGTAGTTTATCTAGAGGAGCGGTGTGAATCTGTACAAACTCTCTGAGCCAGCGACGCAACCAGTGAGCCAGCCAGGCTAGACTGCAGTCACATATCCAGGGGTTGTCATTCAACAGCAGGCCTCCTGAAACACAACGACACATATGTAGTTTATCTAGAGGAGCGGTGTGAATCTGTACAAACTCTGAGCCAGCGACGCAACCAGTGAGCCAGCCAGGCTAGACTGCAGTCACATATCCAGGGTTGTCATTCAACAGCATGCCTCCTGAAACACAACGACACATATGTAGTTTATCTAGAGGAGCGGTGTGAATCTGTACAGACTCTCTGAGCCAGCGACGCAACCAGTGAGCCAGCCAGGCTAGACTGCAGTCCAGGGGTTGAGCATCCAGAATCTGTACAAACTCTCTTGAGCCAGCCAAGACAGCACATTAGCCTCCTGATCACCAATCTGCAATCTGATCCCGTCTTCAGGTGAAAATAACCTAAAACATAACACAGAACATTAGAAAATGAGCTAGCCTAAAGTAGTCAGCGTAGCTGACCAGTCAAACTCTACCAAACAACATGTAGTTGTTAAGTCAAACAACAAACACCTCTGGCTACCGCTCATTAAAATGAACTTAAGCGTAGGGACAACCATAATATTCAAGTAAATTTTCAACAAAAAAACTCGTAGCATGGTATTAAGGACGCAAAACAGGCCACAGAGAACTTAACTCACGTAAGCCGCCCCTTTCCCATTGGCTGTGCATAAATAGGGACTTTTGTGTTTCTTTGTTACAGTTGGCTAGCCTGCTGCTAGTGTGTGTGATTGGCCTGTCACCGGCCAACCAGTTAGTCTAGGGTTAGCTCGTTCAGTTAGTGGACGTGTTTTGTGATTAGTTTTGAATTTACTCCGGTGACTTGTTTACTTTCATAGTGTGGCTTGTGTTTGTATTATTGTAGTTTGGTTTTCTCTAGGCTATTCCTAAATTCTAAGTTTTTTTTAGTTGTTGGCCTTAACAACTACATGTTGTTTGGTAGAGTTTGACTGGTCAGCTAAGCTGACTACTTTAGGCTAGTTCATTTTCTAACGTTCTGTGTTATGTTTTAGGTTATTTTCACCTGAAGACGGATCAGATTGCAGATCCCGAAACGTCGTGATCCTTTTTGTTCATTAACGATGGAAAATGTCTGCAATAATAGTTCAACTTCTGTAATTAGAGATGATAATTCTACTTTTACGGAGGCTATTCAACTAAATAATTTGTATTAAGAAAGAACGTATCACACTCCAATATTGAACTATGGAAAATTCCATCTTTCAAATTAAGAGGATAGGATAAAGTTAACTTATCAATGGCTAAGATCAATAACATTTAGTGTATTTGTAGTTGGTGTAGCGTTGAAATAAAAAATCGTTATATGTTAAAGAAGACAAACTTTGCCTTTTCCTTTTACCTTTAAATAGTGAAATTCCCATTTACTAGGAAAACTCTTAGCAACTACTTGAAACAGGGTTCAGGATCTTGAATACTTTTTAACGAAAAAGGGTTCAGACAAAGATAGATACTTAACTTAAATAACAATGTGTTTACAGAGCATATAAAGCGACAAAAGCTAGAAGGTTGATTCGTTAATAGTTATGAAACACAAACTAAGGTAGGTGGGCCTTTCAAGACGTTAATAACCACGATACTACTACAATCTCAATAAAGTGTCTATTTTATTTATTTATTTATACACGGTTTACACCAATTTACAATAGTTTTACAATCTTCGATATGAATACATTATGTGAAAAATAAATTACTAGTAACAGAGAATTTGGCCAAGATGGCTAAAGAGAAACTATAACTAAGATAACAAAGATAAAAATAAATTACTAGTAACAGAGAATTAGGCCAAAATGGCTAAAGATAACTATAACTAAGATAACAATGATAAATATATATAAATTAACTAACGGCTATACAATACTGAAACATAAGGCTCTTTTACATAAGGCTGTTACCTAAAAAGGTTCGCGGTAGATCAGATCCAAGTCTACACGAGGTAACGTAAAATAGGTTGTTTGTGCTAAATGGAAATGTCAACAAAAAAATCTCTTTAAGTATCCTTTTTTTTAACTTCTTGTCGGGATATCTACGCATACAGGTATAAGCTAATTGTTTCTCTAAACTGCACAGGAGTTGGTTTCTACTGAAATTGTCTCATTAGCAAACACAAAGAGGGGAAAGCCATTAAGCGGCACTTTGACACAAGAACAGTTGCAGAGTTGAACACAATTAGACCAACTCAGCCTTTCTCAAACTCAAGCCACAATTGTGCTTTCAAACCTTCTCTAATTAAACAACACGGCTCGTCTCATGACAAACAAGCTCTGTAGTCAAAGCAAGGTCTGGTGTAAGCATAAGTTGACAACAACCCTTTCGCATTTTAGTATAAAATATGTTTGCCTTTTGTTATGCGGTTATCTTTAGACGCTCTTGTTAGGTTAATTTCGTTTAAATGGATGATGATAGAAACATGAAAGTCAGAATACCTTTTTAGGAAATAAAATTAAACTGTTTAGTCACTGTTACAATTTTGCCTATTTTCCCAAAATGGGATTTTTGACGAGCAACTGAAAATTTTGAAATGTTAAGACCCATTGAGTGACACTTCACATTGGAAACTAGAGCTGTCTATTCCAACCCTGTACAAAATGGCAGATCATTAAAAATAAGTAAAACTTAACAAAGACGTATGACTTGAAAGTATGGATATATCCTGTTAAATTTCAAATTTATAAAGATAGACAAATTAAACCCAGGACACCTTGATAGTAAAATGAAAGTGACTTTTTAGTCACTATTACAACTTTGCCCATTAAAAAAATGACAGCTCATTAAAATTATGTAAAATTTAATGAAGACTGCCATTTTTGAACTAGGTTGAGAAAATAAGCTGCAGTTTCCACTGTTCTTCTTATTTAGCGCATCCGGTGGCGCGGGCTCGATCCCCACAGTCACCACTTACATTTGGAATGTGACTAATACGGTGACGCTAGGTAATGGTCGAGGTTGAGTGGTGGAGAGGACTTTGTAGTTCTAACTTCGCCTCGTTAAACAAGACAAACTTTACCTTTTAACCACGACCTATGAAATGAGGGTCTTATTATTAAATTTTTGAGTTTCCCCAAAAAACCATTTTGGGGAAATGGGCAAAGTTGTAATAGTTAATATGCTATACATTAGAACTGATAGAAAAATAACTATTTAAATTGACAACACATGTCAACGTGCTTTTAAACAAACTCGATCGCCAATATCATACGAAGACATGAAGGGCGAATGTAAAAATAATGGTTCCTCTTTAAATGATTTAAAAATTTCAGAATTGTTTCCACCTAGGCTTAATAAATTAGGCTTGTTAAATTCCAATGTTATTACTTTTTCCTATTAATTTTATTTACTTACAATTATCAGGTTCATTTTAGTCGACTGCGCTATGATATGTTTTACATTAGAACTGTTAGAAATGTAACTATTTAAATTGACAACGCTATAAGTTTTATTAAATTGAACTTCTCCTTGTAAGATGATTCTTTAACAGCACACAAACATTAGTTATTGAAATATAAACAAAACATAAACATGTGTCTTTAAACCAGACTAATAGTAAATGTGATAAAACATGTATACAGTATAACAATAGTGACTTAAGAGTTCAACTTTATTTCCCGTCAAAATATCCTGAATTTCATTTTTCTATCTTTATCCATTTAAAACTTATCAGGGAGTAATCATACTTTTGACTCACACTTTATACGTAAAGCTAACCTGCAATTAGTTTCGTTCCTCTGTCCTGGAACAGGCTGGTAGCGTTGGCGAAGAGGTTGTGATGGTTCAGAGAGGTGAGTTGGCTGCCCCTGAGATCCAACGTGAGTTGGGTAACAGCAGAGAGAGGACTGAGTAGAGCTTGTGGCAACTCTTCCAGCTGTGGGCTGCTCAGTCTGAGGTAGAGAGGATGTCTGAGTCTACCCAGACTCAGTAGAGCATCCGGTGCTACACGAGTGAACCTGTATCACAGACAAGGATAAGGTGAGTTGATAACCCGTAGAGAGAGAACTGAGTAGAGCTTGTGGCAACTCTTCCAGCTGTGGGCTGCTCAGTCTGAGGTAGAGAGGATGTCTGGCTCTACCCAGACTCAGTAGAGCATCCGGTGCTACACGAGTGAACCTGTATCACAGACAAGGATAAGGTGAGTTGATAACCCGTAGAGAGAGAACTGAGTAGAGCTTGTGGCAACTCTTCCAGCTGTGGGCTGCTCAGTCTGAGGTAGAGGGGATGTCTGAGTCTACCCAGACTCAGTAGAGCATCCGGTGCTACACGAGTGAACCTGTATCACAGACAAGGATAAGGTGAGTTGATAACCCGTAGAGAGAGACTGAGTAGAGCTTGTGGCAACTCTTCCAGCTGTGGGCTGCTCAGTCTGAGGTAGAGGATGTCTGAGCTCTACCCAGACTCAGTAGAGCATCCGGTGCTACACGAGTGAACCTGTATCACAGACAAGGATAAGGTGAGTTGATAACCCGTAGAGAGGAACTGGTCGGGGCAAATTTTCCAAATAGGGTCAACTCAGTCTCCTGAAAAGTCAAGGACAGGAAAGTTTACCCTAAAAACTCTTCCAAAAGCCAAGGACACTTTACACACTTGCTCAAACAGGTACTCTTACCTGCCATTTATCTCTACATGACGTAGTCTGGGCAAGGTCAGGTTGTGAAGCTGGGAGGTCAACTCAGTCTCCTGAAGTGTTAAGGACAGGGATGTGATCCCTAGGGACTTCCCAAGAGGCCAAGGTCAGCTCTGCGCACTCAGAAAAGTCAGGGATCTCAACGCTGAGAGACTTCCAGACTCGATTCTCTCTAACTCTGACATATCTGTCAAGGTCAGTCTCTCTAGCCGGTGCAGTCCGGAGAAACTGGCGTTAGTGATGAGCTGTAACATAGACAAAACATCCGTTTTATAATAGTAAATTTAATTACCTTGCATGCCACAGGTACCTTAACTTGATATTACACTGTTCCACATTTCCAAAGGATGGCCTTGTAGAACGTCTTAAGTTTTCAAATTAAATCTATGTTGAGTGTTGATATGAAATATAATAAGTTACAATAAAATGTTGCAATTTTTCTAACAAACCTTTTTGAATACAATGGTGGGTGTTAAACTTTAAACTTTGACAGGCTACAACTCCAGTGAAATGATTGATGCTGAATTTGTGACAATTCCATAGCAAGCTCATCAATGTAATGTGCAGCACTTGATATTGGCATTCAAAATGTTTGTTTCTTCGTTACCGAGAGGATTCCGAGAAGGCTTTGGTTGAGCTGTACTTCAATCTGAAGCGCTCAGTTAGACAAGTGGAATGATCCAAATCCAAGTGACTAGAATTACGGCCTTTTAAATTGTCAGACTTAAAAAACCTTTCTAACCTTTAAAGCATATTTTTATCCAGGGTTTCGTTTTAAAACAAAACTGAGCTTTTTTATGAGACATCGGCTTAGGCTTACTCTAACAATTTAAAACTAACATCGAACTCCTCCCCTAATTCGAAAACAATCAATATTAGAACATGAGCTCCAGTTATATTTGTACATCAATGCTCAATTTCGACATAAAAAGTTATTTCTATATTTCCAAAAACATGTTCCGAACCTTTTTTCAGTCTTAGATAGTAATCAGAACGATCAGTACTTGAACGGGTGGTAGTTCGACAAACTACATACATCATACATGCCATCACTTTGAAGGGTGGGGGGAGGCACCATCACTTAAGTGCTAATCCATTATCACTGGTCTTGCATTGCTAGACTCTACCTACTACTAATTGACTGTATCATAGCATTGATAATTGATTGATTGCTAGCAAAGAGTGGCACACAGATTTGCTACTAGTCCGTTTTAAAAATTATTATCTTGTTTGGAGAGCTCTTGACACCATTTAAACCCTAGTCTATCTCTGATTGTATAAATGTCTCGGAGTGAGTCAAAATGGTTCATATGTTAAAGGGCGAGGTTACACAGAAATCACAAACAGTCCCAAGAGTAATCACGTGGGGTAATCACAGCTGGTCTCAAGAGCAATCAATGCACTCAGCTGTACCAGTCGAGACCTTGATTTAGCACACATTTAACGTACCTTTATGTGTTGTTATTCTATGGTTTACTGAATAAGCTATGTCTGTAATTTATAATTACCCTATTATTACGGTAATTAGCAAATTTACTTTGGAAAAATGAGACATTCATGCCGTCAGCAAGGAAAGACCCAAACCCACGACCATAAATGAGCAAAAACTCTGGCCCCCAGAACACGTTTTGAGCGTTTCTTTCGCACATTTTATACATATATATATATAATGTATATGATTACGACTCTACTATTTCGATCACTTTTGTTTAAATGCAATTATATGGAAAGTGCTAACGTTCTATAGGAAATAATCCCATGTATTACGATGAAAACAAAAATTAATATTAACCGTCGACTACGGTCGGACAATAGCGGTCACCGCTACTTGAGAAGCTGTGGTTTAAAGGTATTTTGTTAAATACAAAAGAGTTCATTTCATTAGTATTCTATACGCTACTTAATGTTTTTGAAAGTAAGGTGTAATTTTACAGTACCTTGATAGGATTGAGAGAAAGATCCAACTCTCTCAGTAAAGGCAGTTTGGCCAAAGCTTGCTGAGGAACCGCAGGGAGATGGTTGGCCCGGAGCAGCAGATTCCTCAGCATTGGCAGTCCGTCAGCACTTGCTGGGTCAAACTCCTTAATAAGGTTATCAGTCAGATTGAGTTCAACTAAGTAAGGCACTTCAAGAGGAGGAACTGAAGTCAAGGACACTGCTGACAAATCAAGTCTCCTCAAGTTGGGAGTAAAGTTGAAAATCTTTCTAAAGTTGCCTCTTAAAGGATTTGAACATAGCTTGAGGCTTAAGAGATTGATAAGACCTGATAATACGTCATTTAGGAGAATTGTCAGTCTGTTACTGCAAATATTTAGTGATGTCAAGGAAGGTATCTTCTGAAGCCATGAATTCTCTAAATATTCCAAAACGTTGTAAGATAAATCCAGCTCTCTCAAAGAGGATGCTACATCAACTAGGTCTGGAATTGTTGAAAACTCGTTGAAGGAAACATCCAATGTTTCAAGGCGTGTGTTCCTGAAAGATCTAGGTGATAGAGTCTTGAGTTTATTGTGATGGATGATAAGAACTCTCAAGTTAGCCAAGGAAGTAAAGGATTCTTGCTGAACATGACTTATCTTATTAAAGGATAGATCAAGAATTTGAAGTCTAGGAGATGTTGTGAATATGTGTCTTCTAATAATTGTTATGTTGTTATTATCCAAGGCTAAAAACTCTAAGTTGGTCATATTCAGAGGATTGAGCAAAGATAGTTCAAAAGTATTATGTGACAGGTACAACTTTCTTATGCTCATCCCGACAAGGTTTATGGTTGGTAAACTTGAGTCTTTCAAACTATTGTAACTGAGGTCTAAAGAGCCGATTTGTATCAGTTGTTTGTTCTTACTGAAAGAGATCTGTTCTAAGTGGTTACGTGTTAAGTTCAAATCCAACGCGTGTGTTGTGGAGACATACATAAAGGAGTCAAATGAAAAATACTTCATGTCGTTCCTTTGAAGCTCTAATTTCATCAGTTTTGGAAGCTGATAGAACGCCTGATACGATAACGTTACTATTTTGTTATCTGATAAGTATATTGTAGTTAAGCTAGGCAGATCTTTGAAAGCCTTTTGGTCTATGTATCTTATATTGTTACCTGATAAAGCAACAGACTGCAGAGATTTCAAAGATGAAAATGTCTCAGTGTCAATCTTGAATAGGACATTGTAAGAAAGTCTCACATCCCGGAGATGCGTGTGTATCAATGAGTTGAATAAACTGTTGGGGATGTGAGAGATTTTGTTAAAGTCCAGATTCAAGTACTGAAGATTGGCAAATGTATGAAATGATGTTCTTGGAACTCTTCGTAAGTTGTTGTTGTCTAGAGCAAGCCAAAGCAACGCACTAAGTGGGCGAAGCGCATCCTCTGGAAAATGTTCACTAGTCATTCCAAAACTCATCTCTAAGCTTTCTAGACTTTTTGAGATATCGATAAATGTGTGAGGCTCTATATAACTGATTCTATTGAAGGACAAACTAAGCTCTCTTACGTTGGGAGTGAATTGAAAGATGTTGTTTCTGAGATACGATATGTGGTTATTCATTAGTAACATTGTATCAATACGACCTCCCCAATTTTTGAATGTGTCAACGTTCAAGTTTGAAATCCGGTTGTACCCAATGTTCAGGTGAGAAATCTGGGTAAACTCTTTTAAAGCTTGGTAAGGGAGAAATCTAAGTTTGTTCCCAGCTAATGAAAGTGCTTTTAAAGTCTTAGAAACTCCAATCAGGTCAGCTTTAGTCAAGCTGTGAATTCTATTGTTCGATAAGTAAAGAAACTTCAACTTTGCAAGTTGGCTTAAACACAGCGATAAATTAGTTAATAAGTTCCCTTCGAGATCTAGATACTCTAAAGTGCTCTCCAATCCTGTAAATGTATCTTTAGTAATATTTTCTACTCTGTTGTTAGCCAAAACCAATTTTCCAGTGCCTAAACCTTTAAACACGTAACTTTTAAGCGTTTTAATGTGGTTATGTTCAATATTCAAGTCTCGTATAGTGATAGAACTGTTGAACCACGTTGAAGGAAGCTCAGATATTCTGTTATATCCAAGATCTAGCTTGTCAAAGGCCTTCTTATTCTTGAAAGTGAAAGTTGGAAATCTTGAGATAAGGTTACTCTGAAGGTAGACTCTCACGAGGCTTGGAAGTTGGTCCAAGGTTCTTACTGGGATCTCAGTCAAGAGGTTGTTCTTGGCACTTAATGTATGAAGAGACTCGGGTAGACTGTTCCTGGGGAAGGTCCTGAGTTTGTTGTCGTCGACTGTCAACAGACCCAGATGAGAGAGGTTTCTTAGAGAGACGTCCAGGTCGAACAGATCATTTTCTCCCAGGAAGAGACTGGACAGTGTCGATCTTAGCTGGCACCATTTGGCCGGTAGATATGGAATCTGGTTTCTGCAAAAGGGTAAATATTTTGTCATTAATTTATATTTATCACTATATTTAAAGATAATTTCTCTGCGTAAATCAGGCTATTATATTTTTTGAAATGTCATGAAAAGTGACTTATCAAGTCTTTTTCTCGTTAGAAATTGAATAAGCTAACGTGACAGATTTGTACGAGTAAGCATATACATTACAGTTTACCGAACATTTAGTTGGTTAAAACGTATGTTTTGAAACCCATAAGTTACAGGAATTACTTGTAATGAAGAATCACGATGGATCCTTTCTAGTTGGAAAATAATAAAAAACTAAATTAGATAAATTAAGTCGGGTTTTAATTCAATAATAATATGTTAACCATTTATAACAAAACTATAACAACTCAAGTTCAGCTGTTGCTATTAAGATATCTATCAAAGACCTAGCCCATTTTTATTTTACTCTTGAAAAATATGTTCTAAGACTGTGTTTCTTTACATTGTATAAGTTAAACCTGCTCGTTATTAATCACCATGAAGATGCTCTTGCTACTCACCCATGTAGGTTGAGCCACGTGAGGGAGGTGAGAGGACAGAGAGCTTGAGACGGAAACATTTGAAGTTTGTTGTGACTTAGATCCAGGGCTCTCAATGTTCCCGAAGTGCTCCTGACAACATATTAGGTCTTTTATGCTTCAATCATGCTTTTTACTACACGTAATAGTATCTGTATTATAGACAAACTGTATCAAGATATAATAGAGACAATAAAATAGATGTTCTCAACACATGTAGGATAAAAATGATATGATAAATCATCGGGCTAGCCTTTCAACCTAGTTAGAAAACACCAATCAACAACCAACAACCTAATCACTAATCACTATTCACTATTTGAGATGCCGACCACTCTCACGAGGGTATTTTAAGGCAAATATGTGGTGAAGGATGAGTGTGATGAGTGGTAGTAATGAGTTATGAGGTCTTGTTACAAACTATGGCCGACTCTTCCTTAGAATGGGTCATTAATTCATAGCCCAATGACCAATGGAAATACAAGGACTAACGGCTTAACGTGACTTCCGAACCACGCAGGTGATGGTCTGATTTGTCTTAACGATGGTGGGAGTTGATGCGGGTATCGTCAGATGATCACTGAGACTATCTGAACCGCTTTAGACCTATATCATCCTCAAAACCTGACCTCCATGAAGCTGGATTACAGGACCACGCCACGAGTCCCAGTCTAGAGCACTAAGATCTAGAGCAATATTGTCTTTCATGATATTCCAATTTGGTGAGTACTCACTGGAAAGTGTTGTTGGCGATGTTGATGATGTTGTTGGTGATGAGTCGGAGTGCCTCGACTTGACCAATCACAGAAGAGTCCAACCACTCCAACCCGGAACCAACCAGATCCACGTGCACCGCCTGCTGTCCTGTCATGTCTGCCGATCACAAGAACAAGTTATTGTAAATAATTATGTAGTGCTGATACACTTTGATGTTTAATGTTTGATTAGTATTTAGTAAAATGTAATAGGATTGTTATGTTACATGTAAAAATGTCGGAACTGGGGTAGTTAAGTGCTTGGACAATAGGAAGTGCTAGCGGGGGTGAAATATTGGAAGGGCAGTCCACCACGACTAATGAAAACTCACAATCGAAGCGAGTAAACTGGTTCTCTTCTGGCTTGACCAGTTTAAAGAACTGACTGATTTTACTCACATTTACAGATTTCTTTTCATAACATCTGTTCTTCTAGTTAGATTTTTTTAAATATCAATATATGAACTTAAATTTTTGTTTATAAATTTAGCATCAACTAATTCGGGTCACAACAGGTGTGCACAAAAATCTTTTCAACTTAAATACTTTCTTATCTATTATTGTTCGTGGTATTTTTAAGCAGCTGGAAGAGCTGTGTTTGATAATAAGACATTAATGTTAATTTTTTTTATATTCATGCATAGTAAAAAGACAAACTACATGTGCCATTGCACTAGACGCTGGAATAAAACATTTTGCCGTACATCTAGATAAATTAAAATGGTTCTGAGCAATTATTTGTGTTGTTGAAGATTAAATACAGTAACTTAGACATATCGTACATCTGGCATTTCGTATATTTGTGAAAGTCTTTGTCGATTATACAATGAATTCCAATAGCTTGCTTTATTTTGCTACTAAGACAACAATACAACAAATAAAGCTCTTAGAGTCACTGCGTCATAAAATTAACATGAAGTTTCAAAGCCGATCAAAAGTTAATACAGAGTTAAAGTCAAATCGGGTATTTGTATTAAACCCCTGTATTATGGTTATGACCTTTTCGTTTAAAGTTATAAATTTATACAGGTTAGGCAAAAGTGTGGAAACGCCTTTATAACTTTTTAACCAGTGTTTTCAGCGCAACCGAACTCGGTACACTTTATTAGAGGAAACCAAAGTACCTTTTAGAGCATACTGATACTTTGCCCCAGTTTTCAAAATGGGGAATTGGGGGGAAGCCCCATAATTTTCATAGGAAAGCCCCATTGAGTGACACCTCATTTTGAAGGTCTTAAAAAATGTTGATGAATGCTGCAAACTAGAAGTCTCTATCTTAACCCATAAAAAACAGATCGTATTAAAGACGTTTGGTCATACCTCGTGTAAAAAAAACAAAGATATAAAATTTAAACTATAAGAGTGAGAGGGGCATACAAAGAAGGAAATAGATAGGGTGTCCAAAGTACCATCCATCAGCTGAAACAATACTTCAACCAGCCAGTCTCCAGTAGGCCTACAACTTGTGTTGTGACCGGCCACAGTTGTCTTTGATAATCTTGTGTCCAGTGACTGTGTTATTTATTTAATTATTTCATATTTAAGTTAAAGACCACATCAAGATGGAACCTAATTATTTATTCAACTTTGACGATCAGAAATGGAAATATAAAGGAAGAAAAAGGCAGCAGAAAGATAGGTAGTAGTTAACCCGAAACCGGTCCAGCCAAACAAAATTTATCTTGACGCGTACAGGCAAGTACAAAGAACTAATTTAATAATTTGAAAATTGGTGTCTATTCCTTTATTTATGATTGTTTTATGTTGACCCTTTTTTCTGTTAGTGTATGGACAGGTGGACAACTTTGGTAAAATAAAGGCATAATAATGACATTTTGTCACAAACAGCGTGAAACGACTTTGATCTACTCGTAGTCAGTCACTCGCCATCCAAACAACACAATTCACAAACAAAACAGGAGCTACAGACAGGCAGCCAACCTTGAACCAACTCCAATACACACTTCCCTCTGCTCCACGCAAATTTCCTTTTCTGATCCAAAAATTAGTTTTGGAAGATCATTAACAAACTATTTTGAATTTGAATTATCATTACTCTACCTGGTACTCTGGCTAGTGGCACTCCTACGCAAGTGACGTCACGCAGTTTTGTCTGGTCCAAAGCTCTACAGGAACACATGGAGTTGAAGATACAAGGGAAGGAATCCTGACATAGACCAGTCTCCAACACCAGAGTCAGCAGCATTGGCAGTATCATCTGCAAACCAACATGGTGGACATCTTTCCTCATGCTCTAAATTTGAAAGTTGAAATGATTTTCATGATTCAGAGTTGAAGTTTTATACCAACTCATAGGTCAATCACATGTGAAAAGTCTTAGTGAAGATTACATTACGATTAGATTACACGTGAGGTTTAACTACCGAACGGTACTCCAGTTGAAAGTACCAGGTACTTTAAAGCTGACTTTCAAACTAAGACGTTTTAGTTGAAATTTTTACTTGAAAATTAGGAATTCTGTGTTTGTATTTTCAACGGTTGGAAGATTATCTTTTAAAATTGTTGTAGAAACTGTTAGGCTACCATTTCAGTCAGGCAATAATTTTGACAACAACAAGACAATTTAAATTTCAGAACTACTAAAAATTTTCCAAAATTACTTCACTTCGTTCAAGTTGGACATCTAATGACGGAAACCGTAAAGTCTGAGCTATTTCGTCTAAAAATGTACACAAAGTCCCCAAAAGATAACGGTTAAAATGTACATAGAGTCTTTTGCATAACGTTTGAGTAGACCAAGAAACCCCCACATTTTACAAGTTAGTACACTAAGAAAATTAGCTGAGCAGTTAACATTCGTATAACCACTGCCCATCTTGGTCGGTAAGAAAACAACAGAAACCCTGAGCACAAGGCAAAATATGAAATAAAGACCTAAATTATATAGAAACTCTGATATTTAATTTAAATATTTTACTTTCATAACGTAACGACCGTTTAAAACGTTAGAATTTGTCACTGCGTTTATTTAAGTGTCATGCTGTACAGAAATTGACGCTGATTCTAAAACTGTATGTTATGAAACGAAGCAGCTGTGGGATCCGTGGATAGCCCAAAAGACTTAGCTTCTGTTAGTTTCTGAAGCGTTTAAAAATCAGTCCTTAATGTTGTTTGTGTTATAATAATATTTCAAACAATTGCCAAAAACCATACTTAGCTTCATGAAAGTCACTGGCACCAAAGAGTTTAAATATGCTGCGTAATATTTTAGAATAAACATTAACATAGAAAACATATATTCACATAAAATCCTCGGTTTTCATTCAAAATAATCGATGCTATAGCCTGTTTAAATTTGTGTTAAATACTTGTGGCATGATTCAAAGGTCGTATCAAAACTTTTCTTTGAAAGTTCGCTGCTATAATAATTTAAATATTGACTAAAGTAACTTTATATGAACTTAAGTGTACTGATTGCGATACTTCTTATACTCGTATAGAGCCAATAGGAAGAACTTTCAAACTAGAGTCTTTGAACAAACTAAAAGTTGGAGAAACAAATAGAATTTAAAAGTATAGAGTATGTTTTAAGTCCTTAAAACATTTTCAGTGGTTTTGATCCAAGAATATCTTTTAATTATAACTAACCACTTAAGTTTGAAATTGAAAATAAAAAATATTGATAAAAATAACACTCTTGATCCCTTTTCTTAAATTTTTACATTTTAAACCGAGGTTTGTTGTTACTCGCCGAGATGATGACTTCATAGTCGAAACCGGTCGCGCCAATATACAAATCTATTTACAGGGTACTACGTTTATTTTACTTATTCATTATATAATTACAGTAACCCTCAGTGAGTCGATGTATGATAATATTTTATTATATTTGTACTAAAAACTGTAGAAATAGAAAAGATAGACAAAAGGGGTATACCAGGAAAACAACTCTATATTTAGTTTTAAGCCCAACTTTCTCAAGAGAGGAGAGAACTGTGATATAAATTGTATTCTATTTGTATACAGTACATATAATTATTTTATTGTTACTTCTTTACCTATTGTTGTACTCACAGGTTATGTATAAATTCTTTTCATATGATCATTAGTTTTTGTGAACACTTTTAAAGATGCCTCTTGGTGAAACATGTCAATGACTTCTTTTAAAATAATCTACGTGGCTTTTACTGAATAAACATGTCATCTCTGCAGCTTAATAAAATATTGTTTGAAACTCAAATCATTTGAAATATTTTCAATAACCTCACTAAATAAACATTACACAACAAAAACGCAGTGTTGTTTGTGTTGTCAATGAGACAGAATAACAGGCAGTGTTAGTATAAGAAGTAGATACAATATAATCATCCCGTTCTCGGTTGATGGATGAAATGTGACCCTGATTGTTGACGTTTACTCTTCCACATTGAACGCGCAAGCTTTTATTCCATGTCAACAAGAACCAATGTTTACTTCTCTAACGTATTTACAACAACGCACATTCACCTTTAAAAAATATTATTCAAACCTTTATGCTTCTAGTGATAATTTATTGAAGTAAGTTTAGTTTAAATTTACGCAATTTATTTTATTTTGTAGTAATTTATTATAACAATAATTGTTATATTATTGTTGTAGTTAGTTGTAAGTTTTTACCCTAGGGCTAAATTATATGTGAATTCTCCGAGATCATGTGTTCAAAACTATTTTGTATGTTTATAAAATCTTAGAAGTAATACAGTTTATGTCAGTATTAATAAACTTGTTATTTATTCATCGCATGGAATATATATAATCTAATTTCTAATCTAGGAGATCCATTTCAGGATATAGTTTGGCAGCCAACTCATGTCGAGGACTTCTCTATCGTGTGATACACGTTGCCCTGGAAACCCTCGAGGATGAAGTCCTCGTCATTCCAAATGAACTATCCGGCTTGTAGGGTTTTGAACATTTGTTTGTTTAAAATGTAAACTAACTTTATTTCACAAAACACTTACCCTAACTTTGTCTTCATAAAATTTTAAAAATTTAACTTCTTCACTTCTCGTCTTTGTACTTTTTGAAGAATACAATATTAACAGTTAAGTAGAGAGGCAAGTAACGATTTAAATGAAAATTTAAATCTTGTTTTTTAGAATGGGTCATTGAGTGTACTTCTATATTGAGACATTTAATCAAAGAGTTCATTGAACTAAGACCCTTGTTTAACTAAGCTTTTATCATAGCACATGTCACATAACTTTATGCGAATTAAGAATCCCCATTCCCTTCTCCCATTGACTGTGCATAAATAGGGATGTTTGTGTTTTTTTTGTTACATTTGGCTAGCCTGCTGCTAGTGTGTGTGATTGGCCTGTCACCGGCCAATTAGTCTACAATTAGCTCGTTCAGTTAGTGGACGTGTTTTGTGATTCGTTTTGAATTTACTCCGGTGACTTGTTTACTTTCATAGTGTGGCTTGTGTTTGTAATATTGTAGTTTTGTTTTCTCTAGGCTATTCCTAAATTCTAAGATTTAATTTGTTGTTTGACTTAACAACTACATGTTGATTGGTAGAGTTTGACTGGCCAGCCACGCTGACTACTTTAGGCTAGCTCATTTTCTAATGTTCTGTGTTATGTTTTCAGGTTTATGTTTTGGGTTATTTTCACCTGAAGACGGGATCAGATTGCAGATACCGTAACGTCGTGATCATTTTTTTCACTAACGATGGAAAATGTCCGCAATAATAGTTCAACTTCTGAATTAAGAATCTTGGAACACACAAACAAAGCAAAATTTAGCCCATAAATATTGAAAGTTCGGTATGAACTATAGCACAGTTCATACTTTGATAAGCTAGCTTTTATCAGTTGCTTTTACAACAGTTTGTCTTAATATTTATCTGATAATTCAATGAAAGGGAATTTTAATTAGATTATTATGTAGACTTTATTGTAAAGCTGATATGTTTGAGAAATTTTGAATAAGTTTTTATTTTAAATAGTTTTAAGTATTATTTAAACCAGTAGAGACACACAGTACTGTATTAATTTAATTTAAAGGACACAATATAAAAACTAAACAGTAAAAACTGAGAAAGAAATGCTCAATCTTTTGTGACACGCAAGTCTAGAACTATCGTCAGAAATGATTTTTAATCCAGACTTGGCAGACGTTGCTTGAAGGAAACATTAAAACAGATTTCAGTGTCGGACAACGCGGAGTTAACGCTGTTTGATCTCTTTCCAAGACGTTAAATAACCTCCCGGGGCAGTCGACCCTTCTCCCACGCCAATACAGGGAATTCTTTTACAGTTTTACATCGTATTGAAATCATGTTTATAGTTGGAAAAGCTGTCATATATCACCACCAAGTGTTATCATGATAAATTTGTAAACAATCCATCTCTAGATTTTCCAATCACTTATAACATTATCATGTATTATAAATAAACCCGAAATATAATGTATGTAAATTAATCTTAGTGACGATTTAAATTCATCATAAAAAAAATCGTTCAAACTGTATCAAATAATACAATTTATAGTTTTATTTTTTTTTTTTTGTAAGTACAATTTATTCAGGAATTTATTGTATTTAAGCAGTGATTGTTCCCCTATATTAATGTTTTGATTAATATTAATAACAACATTAAATACTATTATGTACTGTTTTATTGAGATGGATATAGCAATTTTATATAACATAAATCATAAAAAACTGAACAATTCCATATTAACTTATTTTTTATAAAAACTACTGCATTTTCCTTTTAAACATATTTATTTTTTAATCGAGTACATGTCAAAACATATAGAAAACATGCTTTGTCTAGAACAACTGTTTTTACTGAAAGTTAATCTTGTTTGGTGTCTTAAGCATTGGGCAACCCATGTTACATTTTGAACTGTACATTTAATTACTTGAAAACATTATAGTACATTAAATAAACTTATAAATAACTGTTTGGGTGAATTTCATTACAAAACATTCAAAAGGCTTTCCATATTATTTAAAGAAATTTGTTGGTTATAGAAATATGTTTTTAAAACACTTTCTGCTGTTGGGACTTGTTTACTTGATGGGCTCGTCCTTAACAAATTAACAATTTCAAAAGTGTTAGAAGAGAATTCACTAAAAATCTGCTAAAGAGTATTAGCTCGATTTAGAGCTTAAGTGTGTATACATATTAAAGCCATGATCCTGTTGTAATAGACCTTTAAATAACTGTCATAACCCAATTTTTATTAACATGGTAAATATTTACAGGTAAAACACAAAGATCAACCTTGTTTTTTCTTACATATATTTTTTAAATCACTTAGAGTCAAAAGTAATATCCTTATACTTACCCAAATATACATGTTTCAATATCCACATTAAAGAAATCACTTCTCACAAAGTCACTCACGAATATATTCCACCATTAGAACGTACGTATTCACGAGTACCAGGTCCACAGAACTTGTACTGCGCTGTGTGCAGCTCGGATGGAACTGAGTCACTGGGTGGAACCACAGACTTGAGGGGGGGATTCTCACCATCCCCATCACCCATCCACCCCACTCATTGCCTTCTACCTCTAGGAATATTGCTGTTAGCTTGAATTTCCATTCTAATTTACTAGTTTTGAATTGCGCATTTAGTTTAACAGGCCTACGCCGAGTAAAGAAATAAGTAAAGTAAAATCGTGTTAATTGGTCAATTAATGTTTTATGTGAAACCAAGTTGTGTTCAAAATGTTGCCGAACGCCAGGCAACCTGACAACTCAAATTAATCTTAGACAGTTCTATCTCGTCAAAGGATCTGTTTCTGATGATAAATCCACGTTTAAGCTCTCAATTAATTACAAAATCGAGACCTGTTCTTTGTCGTATCGAACAACTACAGGATTACACTAAACAAATTGCTTTCATAGTGCACTCATTTTATAATTTACTTAATTTATTTTTTAATATTCCCACTGTCCAGTTCTGATTATTCGAGAGAAAGGTGGACACTAAAAGTTGTAGTTTGGATTTAATATTAAAAATACTTGTCACTCAGATAGTTGTACATAATTGTAGCTACCTTCAAATTTGAAACTTCAACCTTATATACAACTTGCCTTAAAAAGTACTACACAACAAAATTTAATCACATATCATAATTGTTGAAATACACTTAACAATGAGTTTTCGTTCCTTTGTTTGAGTCCACGCTTGTCACAATCCCTTTGTTATCAGATCAATAATACTGCTACTGAGAACATAGATGCAACGGAGTTGACACTTTATAATCGTCTTACCGTTTGTGTATTTAATCGTATTAAAACTATGTTTTCCAGAACAAGCTTTGGTCAAAAGCATTAAAGGTAAGCTGTGCTCTCTAGCTGCTCGGGAAATTTTGTAGATGGCTAAAGGACGTTGTATATCGTTGAAGCAGTTTTGTACTACAACATTGTTTTATATTTTATCGACATATATGACGAAATGTATACAATGAAATACGCTAAAATACATGTATTGATTCAATTGAGAATTTGTAGTTTCCGTGACAATCAAGCGTTCCAAAAGCCAGGGAAAGGTTAATTCTTTCCTTTCATGAGGTCTGAAAACCTACAGACTCCATTCATTGTGAATGTCTGGCTTTGAAGGTTTAAGAAAGAAGTGAGTTTCCGTCCAAACTTGAATAGCGGAATTCTTCACAACGAAAATAACTTGTTGCAAGCTCAGCATTTTATAAAACTTGCTTCATCAAAGTAAACTTTATACGGAGTGAGTTTTAAATGTATCCCCCACCTTAACTTTGGAAAAAGGAAATATTTTTAAAACCTTTTATGAACTGTTTTTTTATAATTCTAAAGTTTGTTTTGACGTTCTTTGCGTCACCCACCCCCATCCAAATACCTACAGCCCCACATTGTTTCAATACAAACCCCTTCCCTTTGTGGCATTTAAAAAAAATGAAATTTAATACAAGCTCGACGACGCCAAGAAAACTTTGTATCTCGACTCGTTTCTTTTTAATAGACATTTAAAGATTACAATGAATCAAGTTAATAATTCCACAATTCACATACTTTTGGAATGAAAATTTTTTTTTTTTTTTTCAAAATACTCTATGGGATTACGTTATAGGACTGTGATGTTTCCTTCAAAGGATGTTCAAAAACAATTATTTGTCATTACAAAGAAATTGCATGTGAAATGTGGCATTTTAAACCTGCCACAATGAGGGGTTCGTATTGAAAAAGTTTGGGAGCCCCCGGATTTTGGGTGGAGGTGGGTGACGCAAACTATGTCAAAACAAACATCAGGATCCAATAAAAACATTCCCCAAAGGTTTATAAAAATATTTCCTTTTTTAGTTTCGGTGGCGGGGGACATTTAAAAATCTCCCTGTATGTATTTTGTATTTACATGTACAATATCACCATGTATAGTCCTGGACTTGAGTCTGTTCGTATTAAACCTCTTGACACATTTGTATTAATGATTGTATCGATGTATCCTCAAAAACATTGTATTGTAGACTTGTTTAACCACGCACTGAGAGATGCAATAGCCTTTCAAAATATAGTGAAAAAAGAAAACTGTTAAGACTGACATAAAGAGTTGAAACCTCAAAGATCTTCAACAATTTATTCATCATTGTTTAATTATAACGTTATAGATTATGCCATGTTAGAGCATCAGAAAATTAAAAATTATAAGAAAAATCTAATAAGAAATATACGTATAAAAACTGCCTAAAAAGCCTGAAAACTATAAATCGAGAAAAACAATGTCCCAATCTCCTAGTCATACATCATCACAACAGTGCCTCGTAAAATATTTGCTAAGAGCCCTGGTGTCGAGGATTATAGCACACAAATGTTTCAATGCTATCTTATTCTGCATCATTTTGTGCAAAGATGAATACATTTTTTTGTAATTTCCTAAATACGCCAAGTTGTATGGTTGAAACTTTCTTATAGCCCGTGTAGAGGTTGACTTTAGTCAATAACTGTATGTAGAATTACTATGGAACTAAAACGTCAGCTGCATTGGAGAAATGTACATTTTTTTAAATTCTTTTATTCGCTTTATCAATGATTTGATGTTATTGGAAACTTCCCCTACAGGAAATGAAGAGCAACTGAAGCGGACAAGCTTATTTCCTTTCTTCAGTGTACAAGATTTCTTTCTTCTCTTACTGAATGCCTCAATACGTCCAAGCCCGAACTGCATCCATACTTCTATCTCTATGTCTGAGCATAAATCACTACATCACTATTTGAGATGCCGTCCACTCTCATTATTCAATCCGGTTTCATTGTCTTACTTGTGGTATAAAACATTTTAGGAAAGTAAAAACTCGAACACTTAAAACAGTTAACATTTCACCCATAATCAACATTTACAAATTAGCGTTGTACTCCTTTGTTTTAGCCAAATAAAATAATAGAAATCACTTAATCTTAGCTTTGATTAGAAATTTACGACTTACTTCAATGATAAATTCCTACTGACGTGTTGAAAACTGCTTATTAAGCATATTTCAGACTTTTGCCCAACCCTGTATAGTCACTAGTCAATAACTTGACCATTCATGTTAGCTTGTAGCAAGACTACCAGTGGGGCATGAGAAGGTTTATTGTTCAACAATGCATTGTTTGTTTGTTTCCTGACCACAGGCTATTGTACAGTATTGAGTACAGTATACAGAATATTGAGTTATCACCAGGTAGCAGCTGTGTTACCTAACATTGCCTATGTAATGATGCCAGCCTTTGATCAACAATAATGATGATTTAATGATACTGTCGTTACTGACTGATGCTAGGTGACAATCAAAACTGAATACAATGTACAGTGTCATGACAGTACCCCTGAGTAATTCAGGAGAGGATTTCAATCTCTATGTAACACAATAACAACAGTTTAATGTCAAGTAGTTACAGTATAAATTGTTTTTTTTTGACAATAAAATAGGTTTATACCATAAGTAAGACAATGAAACCTAATTGAATAATTTATGTTTTTTAGTTTTAAACATTCATAAAATCTACAATACTGTAAAATGAATTATGACCAAGATAGTTTTGAAGATTTGTTTTGCATTTTTCGTAGAGCAACTTTTAACGTTGTCGGGAAGTTTATTATACAATCTTCTACCGGCTTCAAAAGGAAGTTTATCGTACAATTGAAGCCTGTGGTAGTTTGGTGGGATCAAATTTTGATTTCTTGTGTTGTATTGATTGATTGACAATTAGTACACTAAGCCCTAAAAACAATAAAGTTTCCAAAGTTTGAAGAGAAGATAAAGGCAAAATGGATCAGGGTTTAAAACGTTTCAGGATTCTTAAATTTTAGCCTACCAATTATTCTAATTCCTCTCTTTTGTAGGATAAAAATCCTTCAGACTTTTGTTTCAGACCAATCACCCCTTAAGCATAATCCGTAAGATAAATGGGGATGAATGATTCCATAATATGCCATCATCAAAACGTCTTGGCTGCAGTGGAGTGACATTTTTCTTAATAAAGATTATCCTTTGCACTATTTGCTACAGACCAAATCAATATGGTCATCCCAAAACAGCTTTTCATCTATGAAAAACCAAAAAGGTTTTTCATGGTCAGTCACTTGAAGAGACGTGGTATTGACGGTTAGATTATGAGTATTGCTGTCTCGCACATGTGCTCCAATATTAAAACTGGAGTTAATAAAACATGTTTTAGAAAAGTTGGCTTTCAAATCAAGATTGCTAAAATATTTCACTCAACAGTTTGTTTTATTTATATCAAGTATTACAATTCCGTATAACATTACCTATATCAATTTCTTTGAATTTATTAACATACAAAATAAATAATGCAGGGCCAAGAATGGATAATTACATTACATTTGATAATTTATTTTCGATTTGTACTTGATGGCTTCTATTACTCAAATAAGACATTATCCAATTGTGAGAGCTTCCTCCCATATAAATGTAAGATATTGAGTAACTTGGAGTGATTATCACAATCGAGCGCCTTTGTAAGGTCTAGAAAGACACTAAGCGTTTTATTTTGTTCATCCGCCAAACTTGATATATATTGTAAATTCTATAAAATTGTTGATTATCTCATAGTACTTCCTTCAGAAAATTCATATTGGCTTTTGGATAAAATATCAAACTACCTTACAAATGAATTTAATCGGACAAAAAATAGTTTTCAAGGCATTTACTGAAATATAGTGGGATATGGGTCTATAATTTTCCATAGTTGACGTCGTTGGCACATTGTATGCCTGCTTCAAACATTGAAGAAAGATTCCTTCCTCAAACATTTATTACACAAACCGATGGTTCCAAAAGCTTCACATAACATTGTTTCAAAACCCACACTGACAGTATATTAATATCGGTAGACTTTTTTGACTGTTAGCTTTTAATAACCGTTAGCAGTTCTGCTTAAGCACAATTGTGAGTCTGAATAGTTCTACTATCTAGAAAGTGCACAAGTTTGGATCTGTGGTCGCGTATGGTTTATGTACATAGTTTCGTAAGATGATTTCTTTTAAGAAGTTATGGACTTCTACAGCCAAACCATAAAAGCAAGAGCTATGACATTATAAACAACCGCATGTTTAATAGTATTTTTATTGTCTCTTTCAGTTCAAGATAAATTGCAGACGCAAATCATTTTAATGTATTTTAGAAGAGAACGATGCAACAAACTGTTGTGACTGAATACGAAATAGCAAATCACTAAATCACTATTTGAGATGCCGACTACTCTCATGAGGGTATTAAGGCAAATATGTGGTGAAGTGTAATGAGTTATGAGGTGTAGACTTGTTACAAACTAAGGCCGTCTCTTCCTTAGAATGGGTCATTAATTAATAGCCCAATGACCAATAGAAATACAAGGACCAACGGCCAACGTGACTTCCGAACCACGCAGGTGATGGTCTGATATGTCTAAACGATAGTGGGAGTCGATGCGGGTATCATCAGATGATCACTGAGACTATCTGAGCCGCTTTAGACCTATATCATCCTCAAAACCTGACCTCCTTGAAGCTGGATTACAGGACCACTCCACGAGTCCCAGTTAAGATTACATGAGTATAAGTACAGTAGTTATATATGTATAAGATTATACATCATTGTATATGTGATTTCTCTGTTTAGAAGGCTGTAATGTTGACTTGAGTGAAGCTTACGAGGCTGGAACTGCTAAGTTCTACACCGAGGCCTTTGATCTAAACTAAACTGGTCCACTCGAGGCGCTTCGAACCTTCCTTTCAGGAGGGGCTTGTTAGAAAACGTTGGTGGCAGAAAACATACATTTTAAATATGCTCTTTAACTATGTCTCTATATTAGTGAAAATAAATTTAAATCAATAAAACCATAAAACTGTGTTATGTAGCGTCTTTTTTATTATATGGTTCTGTTAAATTTTTCTTTGGCCCGTCAATAGTTGTCTACGAACCATTTATACTAAAATTAAAACTGCAAGAAAACCGCAAATCAGTCTTTTTTCTTAACAGAGTTCACAGATAAATGCTTTATACCACTGCAACACACATACTGTGGTTTTGAAATTTAACCAATCCGTAAATAGACTTGTGCCTATCCAAATGTACCTTTTTGGGCCACTCTGTAACATGTAGCATAGTTAAGTAAATAGCATAATGCTTTTAAAAGTGCATCGTAGAAAGCATTCTAAGGACCTCTAAAAATATTATGGTTTTAACAAATGTCGAGAGTTATTTCTTTCAGCTTGAAAGTTTTGCAAACTAGTAATAAAGGATTGGCTCGAGTGAATACTGGCCAATCGTGAATCTGTCATACGTAACAGCTGATGAACCGGAAGTAGCTGATGAAGCAGATGTTCGCATTGAACCGGAAGTGGTTCACTGGACCAAACGTAGACAATTGGATTTCTGCAAATTAGTGTTTAAATGTCGGCATTTGGCAAGCTAAGCTTTTATTTGTTTATAGCTGCGTTAAGTTATAATAGAATGAATTGTAGGCCTGCATTGTGTGTTTCATTTGTAAAACGTAAAGTGATACATGACAAGACAATAAATAAATAAATGGTTTATTGCGAAAAACAGGTGACATGTTATGCAATCGTCAGATCTATTTCTGAAGCTAAAACTTTCCACACATTCTAACATTGAAATCCCGTTCATACATACATTGTTGACATTCACTCTCTCTCATTCATTCTAATTGAACCACTCTAGTCCCGTAATTTGACAGTGTGTTCCACGATTTCCCAGTCATGGGTCATGCACTCGTCTGTATTATAAAATGCTTCTGCGGCCAAAACTTTTTCAGACGAGTTTTTAAAGCCTTGAGCTCCTGGGCACTTTTGATCGAATTTGGCAACTTGATGAGGAGTTGAACTTCTACCTGAGTTCATGAACTGCCGTTCTGTGTCTCCCAGTTCGGTATTTTCCCCTGCCTCTAGTTTCATAAGAGTGAAAGTCACTTCTCTTACGATACCGCATTTTGATTTGAAAAAAGACACGTTTCTAAAATATAGAGGCAAGGGAGCGTCAACATTTTCCTCTAAAAAAATTGTTGTTTATGCCACAAACACTGTTTTTATGATATGGTTTCGATTGAACTTAGTAATAGCATTTTACCATATGTTCTAATAGTCTGAGCAACGAAAAGGTTTCGTTTTGTCTTTGCTTGTATCTCCAAACCTATGCTTTGTAACATGATATTTTAAATTAAAGCCGATAAAATATTCTACTAGTCCTATATTTAAAGTTGTCCAATATTTTGTATGGCTTTCAATATGTCAGCTCTCAAAAGTCTGTATTTTAGAAAATAACATCGCTAGGAAATGGTGAAAAATTCAAAGACTCAAGGCACAAATCTTCATATTTCACGCTCAACATTAGAAATTCTTGACATTCGAAGGAAATAGGACCTACAAAAAGAGTACATAGTATTGGTGGAAATTAAGTTTCCTACAATTCTATTATGACCAGAATTTATTGTTTAGATGAGCAGTTCACTAGAGAGCTGTCTTATCAAAAAATCAAAATATTCATATGAGGCAAGAATTTTGTCTTTTTAAAAATACAGACTTTATGAACAGATATCTCAAACACTAAATCACAAAATCACTATTTGAGATGCCGACCACTCTCATGAGGGTATTTTAAGACAAATATGTGGTGATGAATGAGTGTGATGAGTGGTAGTAATGAGTTATGAGGTGTAGTCTTGTTACAAACTTAGGCCGACTCTTCCTTAGAATGGGTCATTAATTCATAGCCCAATGACCAATGGAAATACAAGGACTAACGGCTTAACGTGACTTCCGAACCACGCAGGTGATGGTTTGATATGTCTAAACGATGGTGAGAGTTGATGCGGGTATCATCAGCTGATCACTGAGACTATCTGAGCCACTTTAGACCTATCATCCTCAAAACCTGACCTCCATGAAGCTGGATTACAGGACCACGCCACGAGTCCCAGTCCGAAAATATCCCAAGATATCCGAAAACCTTAAATCTACGGCCTTTACCTTTAGGCGCCCTCTCCTCCAGCGGCTCAACCGGGTGGGGACTTTTGATATGCTCACTTCTTAACAAGTCCAAACAAGGTTACGAAGTCACAATTGTGTTCCAAACATTTCTCTCTATAGCCTTTTTCGAGCACTCGTCGCCTGGACTATACAGGGGGTACCTACAATCAACAAAACCCAGTTGGCTGGACCATGATACTGGACCAATACTATTGTCACAATAGTTAGTACTTTTAGGCCATACCAAAGAACGGTTTAGGACCCTGTACAGTTCTTTGTACTTACGTCATGACGTGTTTAAAAATTAAATTTAAAACTTTCCTGATTAGATTTTTTGTTTAAACTATAAATCTGTAACAATAGCACTACAGACATCTGCAGACACTGTGGATTGGATTCTATCCTCGCCAAGTTTAAGTAGGTTTATGATCGCCGTTCTGTTGTGGCAGAATTTATTGCTGGATTCATAGAATCTTCGAGATCTGGACTTGAGATTGATATTGACCTTGTCTTTGAGACGTATTCAACTCAAGAAACACATACAATTCGAAATCTAATTGAGCACATTTTGGTATTGACTTTCCTTTAAAAATGTAAACGTTTGACATGGTATTGAAAGTCTTAGATATTACTAGCTGAGAGTACTCGCGCTTCGCCTCGAGGCTTTGTTAACATAGCTATGTGTATATTTAAACCATGTAGTTTGCCTGTAAGTTCAACATATACTCTTTATAAGTGTTGGCTACCTTGTAAGATTCATAGTTACTTCCACCGCTCCGCCCTATATGTTGACCAAGTGTACGTATAAGCCACATTCCTGTAAAATTTCAGTAAAGTTTGTCCAGTGGTATTTGCGTGATTGAGACACAGACACACACCATCTCATTTTTATATATTAGTAAGGATTAGTGTTGGCTACCTTGTGAGAGTCATAGTTACTTCCACCGCTCCGCCGTATATGTAGATCAAGTGTACGTATAAGCCACATTCCTGTAAAATTTCAGTAAAGTTTGTCCAGTGGTATTTGCGTGATTGAGACACAGACACACACCATCTCATTTTTATAATTTATATTAGTAAGGATTAGTGTTGGCTACCTTGTGAGAGTCATAGTTACTTCCACCGCTCCGCCCTATATGTAGATCAAGTGTACGTATAAGCCACATTCCTGTAAAATTTCAGTAAAGTTTGTCCAGTGGTATTTGCGTGATTGAGACACAGACCATCTCATTTTTTATATTAGTAAGGATTAGTGCTGTTGGCTACCTTGTAAGAGTCATAGTTACTCCTGCCAATGGCCACCTTGAAAAAAATATCAAATTAACAAACATGTTATTAGCCTATGTGTTGGGGTACATAAGCCACATTCCTATAAAACTTCATCAAAATTGGTCCAGTGGTATTTGCGTGATTGAGACACAGACACACACCATCTCATTTTTATTATATATAAGTATTTTATTAGTAAGGATTGCCAATTTATTTTATTAGTCTATGGAGTCATAAGCCACATTCCTAAAAAAATCAGTAAAGTTTGTCCAGTGGTATTTGCGTGATTGAGACACAGACACACACCATCTCATTTTTATATATTAGTAAGGATAAGTGTTGTTGCTACCTTGGTAGAGTCATAGTTACTCCTGCCAATAAAAACATCAAATTAACAAACATAGTATTAGCCTATATTTGGGTACATAAATGCATTCTATAAAACACCATAAAATTGGTCCAGTGGTATTTGCAGAAATGATTTGAGAACACAGACACACACCATCTCATTTTTTTACCATTAAGTAAGGATAAGTATTGCGGCACTTGTGAGAGTCATAGTTACTCCTGCCAATTAAAAATATCAAATTAACAAACATGTTATTAGCCTATCTGTTGGGGTACATAAGCCCATTCCATATAAAACTTCATCAAAATCCAGTGGTATTTTGCGTGATTGAGACACAGACACCTTACCATCTCATTTTATATATTAGAGGATAACGACAACGAGATCTATTTCCACGGAAATGCTATAAAATAAATTTCAGATAATTTATAAAACTGCCTACCTTTACATGCCAGATACCGATATTTTGAATCCATGAGTCCTATGGCATATATACACAGAATGTTGAAAAGCCTATTTATTTCCAAAGATACTTTTTATAACATAAAAGCAGAAAGGTTTCCACTCTTTATTTTCTCCAGTGTATAATGCGTAAAAAGACTAATTTCGATATAAATGTGCATACAACCCTATAAACGCAAAATCAACAATTCACAGAATATTTCTCGTGAACTGAAAAATGTTCAGTGAAATGTTCTGTGTTGCATTTACAGAATAAATACACATTTAGCCTTTTATTTGGCATGTTTTTAAGTAATAACGTATATAACTACTTATACTGCTTTTGACATTTACATTGAAAATAAGGGATTACAGTACAAGGTCGTGATAGTTTCATGACCGTTTATTTTCCACTTTATTTTCCAAAAAAGTTAAAAGGAATCAATTTTAAGCTGAATCATAGACGAAGTTGCATTTTAAAGGTTTTAATACAATCACTTTTAGCAATACATAAAAATTAGAATCTGCACATTTATTTTTGAACAATTAAGGTGAATTCAGAGCTGTTCAAAACTTAAAAGTCAAGATCAGTTCAGTAATGTTCAAACATTATCGGGTTTAATTATACGCGTATTTAAAAAACATTATAGGATTTGAATATTTACAACGAATTGCCAATTAATGTCAAGCAAGAATATATAGAGAAATTCAAACGTAGATTCAAAACTGTTTTATTGTATCAAAAAAGTCATGTGCCATAGCGTCAGATGGAACCATAGACCTCAACATAGGAAGATGAGGTTCACTTGTTTGATAAATTTATCCCTAACAATAATATTTCGTTGTTTTGTTTTTTTAATTTCAAGTCTATTAACAAACAAAATAAACTCTTTAACATAATATATGTTTGATCAAAATATCTTATCACCTTGGTATTGACATTTCCCCAGTTAGAAATCGAGTAAAATGTTTCAGTAATCTTTGCTTGAGTTAAATTCAACAAATCTATATTATTATCAAAGCAACATTGATGAAGCAGAGAAGGAGTAAAGTTTCTTGAATATCGTCGACTCAAGTTCGTTGTTTGTCTCAAACTTGATACCGTGACAGCAACTTAGATAACAAGTTCGTCCAATTCAGATTTCCTAATTGGAAAGTTTGTTTCGATAAGCAATCACCATCATCGATCTTCTCACTGATTTCCTCTCTTCAAATCATGAACAGAGTTTTGTGTTTAAGTTGTTTTTCATATTTTCATTTGTTCTGTGTTATTCAACTTTAAGACGAAAAGGACGAAGGTTTTAACACATACTCGTACTTTATGGACCACGAATAGAACTGGGTTTAAGAGGATTTTATTTAATTAAAAAACAAAATATTCAATAAGGTCCAAAATATTCAGTTCAATGCCAATATAGACCAAAGAAACCAAAAGTAGACATGATTACCGCCGTGGTTTGCTAATCATTTCTAATTTGTGTTCAACTGTCCATGATGATTTTTTTTCAACTATAGTATATTTTAAATGTAGGTCCTAAAGTGGCAATTTTTGATAGCAGTTGACCTCAATCAGTGTCCGAGGCGCAGCTCACTTTCGGGCCCAGTGATGAACAATACTTGTTGTCATGATGCAAATAACAATGAAAAATAAATGTCAATAAATGTTTTAATAAACTCATGGACAAAATTAAGAAACCAAATGACTTTCTTTAATTTCATCGCCCCTTTGACGTTTGAAAATGGAATTTCTTTAGAAGCAAAGTGTAATAAAGAATCAGAAATGTTGACATTTTCCATCGTTAGTGGAAAATATCCCGTCTTCAATGTCAATAACGTGTTGGGATCATGGACAAAATTAAGAAATCAAATGACTTTTCAGGTAATTTAACCTAAACCCATAACACAGAAATTAGAAATGATTGGAGAGTTTAAAGATTACTGCAAAGCGTTAGGATGACAGTCAAACTATAAACATACGGAATTTTAGCCATTTGCTGTCACAAACAACAAAGGATTTCAGGTCTTTTCGGGATCTGCAACCATCCCTATACAGAAATCACAAAGTGATCTGAAAGTAAACCACAGAACAATGAGGTTAAGTAATTTCATTAATGCCGCAGATAACTCAGATGAATTGAATACTCGTGTTGAACACTACCATAGGTACACCTAAAACGAAGAGGTAGAGATAGGGTCTTGGTTACATGGGTAAAAACTGATTTCAAACCAGAGACAGCTTCGCGAAATCGTTACCACCTTTTTAACAATTTCTATTCAAGCTACAAACCAAAAATTTATTAGGCAATTCCTGAGAAGCCAAACCAATGCAACACACTATGAGCTACGCTGACCATGGTAGTCACTAAGTAAGTTGGATCTCCAATGGAATATTCACCAACAACAAAGATCCCAGGCGTTCCTGCTACTAACACAATAATAGTTAACTTGATGATTTCTCTATATTATTTCTTAAACTGTAATATTAAAACTAACTAAACGGTTTTAAAAAAAAACTCAAAATTATACAGGGTGTAAAATGAAAAAGGAATAATGAAAGACATTCATTTGGATCCCTTAATTTTGTCCACGAGGGTATTATAAAGAAACTTAAGTAACAGTATATTTCATCACTAGGTCCTAAAGTGACACAAGGTCCTTTTTGACACGAGGTCAAGTTAATGTCCGAGACGCAGCCGAGGACGTTAAATGACTGAGGGTCAAAAAGACACTTTCGGGCCGAGTGGTGACGATAATTTTTGTCATGATAGAAATAATAATGTAAAATAAATGTCAATAAATGTTTTTATATTATAAATGTTTAATTAAGCTAGTAAACATTGTTTTTAACTCAGCAGTCTCAATTATATTGTTTTGAAGAAACAGCTGTTGCACTGATTTACTATAAGTCAGTGTTCAAATTCAAAATAAACTCGTTGAACCAGCTGATGTCCATGCCACAATAAGATCATTAAAATGATCTTTTTTCACCCTAGGAAGAAAATCATCATCAAAACAATAATTTATTTACCTGAGTGTAAAAGTGCCACTTTAGCACTGTCAATACATATGTCTACAAAAAAGCAGCTGTTTTCAGAGCAGAATAAAAAAACGTTCTTTTTGTGAAATGTAAAATAAAAACCCCACACCAATTAGTTTTAATTGTGCCTTGTTTTGGGGTAGTGTCCTGTTACTTACATTATATCATGAATATGGTCTACAAATTAGGCTTTTAAATTACTGTATATTTAATATTTAAATTTTTATAACTTAGCAATCACCAGTTTGCGCAACAATGTACAATATTGTATAACCCTCAAAACCGGTTTCTTACGAGGCAAACTAATTTTAACTGTAAATGTTATAAGAAGTAAATATCAACCTCCATGTAACAAAAACAAACGATTTAACTTAATCAGTTCTTTATTTTGGAACCTTGACTGCAAATTGTATTTCTCACTAAGTCTACATGATTTGCATAAAATAATTTAATAATCTAGTCCCATTCATAGAATGCTGAACGCATTGTTTCAGTATAATCGTGTTTTCTAACACGCTGAACATCACCGATGCATTAGACTAAAAACAATCCGTTGGATTAGCTTTAAATATTAGTAGCTTTGAATAGTTTAGTTCACTGATAATACTATTAGAAGAGATGCAGGACTGTGCTATGATTCAAATATAAGTGGATAATTTCAACTCATTATTGTTTGTCACTGTACATTATTTTGTATAATTTGGTCATATAAAACTCAAGATCCAATAATTTTAAGAATTAACACGTGATGTCTTTAGCGAGCAAAGCTGAATCTACGGGAACACAAAAACGGTCAAATAAAATATGTACTTTAAATAAAAAGTGTACTCCAGTCCTGCAATCGTGTTTTTTATTCCAAAGTAAGTTGATTTTACATTAAAACTAACAAATGTAACAGACATGAGCTTAATCGGTTCTTCTTCGTAAAAACCTGTCTAACTAGATCGTGTTAAATTCATGGTCATGAAATTAATATGTTCAGTAATATTATTATTTTAGTATGAGGCACCTTAATACGTTAGGTCATATCCCACTTTAAACCATTTAAATCTACTAAGTCTTCTTAAAAATAATCACAATTAGTAATAAAGAGTATGAGCCACGTTTTCGATACCATCTAACTCATCACTAATCACAGCTATCCCTACACTGAAAACACTCCGTCAAGAGGCTTAAGTTGAAGAGCTTAATTTTCATAGATTATACAAAGAAATTGCTTTAGACAAAACCGGTGAAATTATTTGTTGAGATGTTCAGTCCAAAGCTGTATGTACTTCCTTAACTGCAAACACTTCGCTGATTGTTTTGATGAATACACAGCTGCCGTTTGAAAGAATAATAACACATTATCCTGTGTGAAAATACTAAACTGTTGAAATATCGTTAAGTCATAAAACACACTAGCTGGCAATCGCTTGTGAAGGGGTTGAGGACAAATGTAATTGTTTTGGTCTTATGTTTACTTTATTTCTCTTTTGGTTCTAGCAAAGCCTACAGATTCAGTAGAAAGTTATATTGAATTAAAACAGCTATATTGCATCAGTTTAATTATCAATTTAATTATCTCTTTAAATTTACCACCGGGCTCGGTAACGATTCTAAACTCGAAAATTTTCAAGCCCTTAAAGAACAATAATATTCCAATGGTGCACTTCACGTACTTAAAAGATTAAGTAAGCACGGGAAACATTTTAAGTGTGGCCAGGGTTGTTTAAGAACTTTATGTTAAGGAATTTTCCTGATAGAAGAGGTGGTATGAAAGTTATCTATGTATTTGGTGTTTGGTCTAGAGATAGAAAAGTTGTTAAGTCCCCACAATATAAACTGTATTATTTTACACATTATTTTAAAATTTTAATGATAGCAAGGCAAGAGCGCTTTCGCCGGAGCGCTTTCGCCGATCAAGGCATCATCAGTTATAAACATAAGACATCTGTATGAAAATAACAAATAGACTTAAAACACACAAATACAATTTTGAATAAGTTCAGCCGAAAATAGTTATAAAAACCCTTAAATACTATAATGAATAACATATGATTTTAATTAAAGATTTGAGTTGAATTTTGAACCTTTTTCTTGATTTCATCTTCTATTAGTGGTAGGAAAATATTACTAAAATTTAGAGAAGGCTGTGAAATACAATCGTCTTTATAAATGGCCAGCATGCACTTTCAAATTTGTTTCGTTTAGTCCAAGATGGCTCTTTACAAATTAGGGAGGATGATTCAAATTTTATTGTATGACTTTCACTAACAGCATGTTCCACTAATTTTGATTTTTCTGAATTTTATCTTATAATTATATATATGTTCCTTGATCCTTGTCTCAACCGGCCTAGAAGTCTGTCAAAAATAAATCTTATTGCACTCACGGTCAATTTTGTATACCGATTCTTTAGTGTCTTGATTTTTGTTTTTAGGTTTAAGTTTTGTTAATTGACTTCTTAAACTATTTTCTGTTTTAAAAGCAGTTCTAACAAAAAATCTAACAGACCATCACGCATCTGAGCACTCAAGCGCCGCTTGCATGAGTGAATCGATTTCCTTTGCAAGTTCTTACTCTTATTCACTCCATTCAAAGACTCGTTTTAATATTCAGCTGGTCTATTACCACGGGCGTTACGAGGCTGTTCGCTACGCTCACATTCTCGAGTTTAAAATTTGATAAAAATATAGTTAAACACTTGTTAATAACAATGCTTTGTCAAATTTACAAAATGGCGGTGAAGTGTGATTGTTTTGGCCCGAAGCAATCTTACAAATCATGTCCGGATTGTTTTATTTTTTTAATGCTTATTAGAAATGTTAATTAATCATAACATCAACAAATGTGCTAACTTACTCGAGTCTCTCAAGAAAGACAACTTTATTGCTTTCCAGGTAAACAGGAAGTCTAGGCTTTTACACTTGATTGGAACCGTACATTTGAAAGGTTTCCAAAGTTTCTCTCTCGGAAAACGAACAGATATTTTAGCACAATATTATGTCCCGTGACTACTCTCGTGCTTTCTTTCCACTTTCACGCAAAATATCTATTTAGTTTTTATTTACATAAATCTTGTTTTTGTTCATTTTTTTAGTTTTAAGGAAACTGAGGGTGAACTCTTGTTTCAATGTTTCACTAAATCTGAAATTTTATAAAACTTAAAGTTATAAAATACAAATAATTAGGACCAACTATGTAACAAAGCGGTTCATATTCGATAACTACTTCTAAAGTGGAAGTACTACAACGGGCGTTTCTGTCGTTTTTGAGTGAACAAAAAAGAACGATGTTTCGGAATCTGATCTCGTCTTCAGGTGAAAATCAAGCTAAAACCTAACATAAATCATTTAGGAAGTTAGCTATCCTAAACGTTATCAGCGCAAGCTGACCAATCACTCACCACCAAATAAGTTTGACTGGGACTCGTGGCGTGGTCCTGTAATCCAGCTTTATGGAGGTCAGGTTTTGAGGACGATATAGGTCTAAAGCGGCTCAGATAGTCTCAGTGATCATTGATGATACCCGCATCAACTCCCACCATCGTTTAGACATAGCAGACCATCACCTGCGTGGTTCGGAAGTCACGTTAAGCCGTTGGTCCTTGTATTTCCATTGGTCATTGGGCTATTAATTAGTGACACATTCTAAGGAAGAGTCGGCCTTAGATTGTAACAATACTACACCTCATAACTCATTACTACCACTCATCACAGTCATTCTTCACCACTTATTTGCCTTAAAATACCCTCATGAGAGTGGTCGGCATCTCAAATAGTGATTTAGTAATTTAGTGAATTAGTTGTTATACAATTAAGAGATTAAGCGAGAGTAAAATGTCAACACAAAGTCATGTCATTTGATGGTGATTGACTTACTTACAAGGTACCTCATTTCTTAATGTATTACGCTACGTTTCTCTTGAAGATGGAATCAGATTCTAGATTCCGAAAGTTCGCTTTGTTCACTAAAAAGTATGAAAAATGTTCGTAATAATGTTTCAACATCAAAAATAGTAATCGAATTGGACCAATTTAGTAACACAATCAGTCCTATTTGTTATCTTATAACTGTAACTGTTATAAAATGTGTGATTAGGTAAAACATTTAAACAATAGCTTTACTCATAGTTTCCTTAAAACTAAAATGTCTTATTATTCACTAAACTCTTTGAAAAACGTCAAAATTATACTTCAATTTTAAAAAATTTTGTACATCGTTACCAACAAAGTTCAACTATCTCAATGCACTTTTCATTAGATAGAGTACAATGTTCACAAGTCATTGTAATGTTCAATATAATCTGCAGCTTAAGGTGTAATATTCAGTAATCCCTTGTGAAACATCACACATTGCCAGCAGCAGTTGTATTGATATGGTTGTGGTGTTGGCACATTTGGTATTAACTGCAAGCTGTAACGTTACGTACATATCATTGATTTAAACTAATCAGAATGAGCAAATGCGTGACTTTCAAGAGTGATAACAGATTATACATAACTTGAAATACATTGCCCACAAAGTATTGATGCACTTTTCAATGAGTTTATTTGCTAAAGTTAACACCATACAGCTGATTTACATTTATAAAACACTAATAAAGCTTTTATTTTGCTCATTGTAGCTGAATATGGCCTCCATGAGTCGCCCTGCAGACGCCCAAACGAAATTGAACCTCCCTCTAAACGTCTCGAAGAACGTCAGCGGTTACTGACTTATAGGCAAACTACTACTAGTATTACTGGGGCTAATCGGTGGACATTTAATAGCCGTGGTGATTATTTCCTTCAAATAGCCAACATTTCGGAATTGTTCTCTTTAAACTTCATTTTTAACGAATCCTCACTAAATCACTATATCACTATTTGAGATGCCGACCACTCTCGTGAGGGTATTTTAAAGGCAAATAGGCTAAGTGGTGAGGAATGAATGTGATGAGTCGTAGTAACGAGTTATGTGGTTTAGTATTGATACAAACTAAGGCCGACTCTTCCTTAGAATGGGTCATTAATTAATAGCCCAATGACCAATGGAAATACAAGGACCGACGGCTTAACGTGACTTCCGAACCAAGCAGGCGATGGTCTGATAAGTCTAAACGATGGTGGGAGTTGATGCGGGTATCATCAGATGATCACTGAGACTATCTGAGCCGCTTTAGACCTATATCATCCTCAAAACCTGACCTCCATGAAGCTGGATTACAGGACCACGCCACGAGTCCCAGTCAAAAGAAGTCCAGGAGAGGACCAGGTCGGGGACAGTGGAGGCCAAGTCCTCCACTCACCGCGTCATATCCATCGCTTATGTAATGTGTGGTCCAGGAATTCACGAACAACTTCGGCGAATTGGGATAGTGCCCCGTTTTCTGAGACTTCTTACCCTTCAATAAATACTGGATCTTGAAAAAGAAATTTCATTGTAAACTTGCCGATGTTGTGTTGTACTGGAGTCACGGATCAAACATAGT
Source organism: Matsumurasca onukii (assembly GCA_018831715.1). Classification (NCBI taxonomy): domain Eukaryota; kingdom Metazoa; phylum Arthropoda; class Insecta; order Hemiptera; family Cicadellidae; genus Matsumurasca; species Matsumurasca onukii. The sequence goes on along the minus strand of CM032059.1, from coordinate 25,833,919 downwards.
TACTCTAAAACAAACTGGGATTTTTGTTTGTGAATTTGCCAGTTTCACTAGTTGTAAAATGCACTACGTAAAGGGCAATCATATTAATGTGAACAAAACTTAATACACAGCTGTTTTATTTGAGACTGTGTTTAAAGTTGTAAAAATAACATTTGTCAAGATACAAGTCTTAAAAATTGCTTTATAATTGCTTTAACTTTTGCTTGATATTTTTTAAATTTTATTGTAAACGATGATAAAGTCTTGACTTTGACTATGAGATCTACCATTTAGAATCAACTCGTGGCGTGGTCCTGTAATCCAGCTTCATGGAGGTCAGGTTTTGAGGATGATATTTGTCTAAAGCGGCTCAGATAGTCTCAGTGATCATCTGATGATACACGCATCAACTCCCACCATCGTTTAGACGTATTAGACCATCACCTGCGTGGTTCGGAAGTCACGTTAAGCCGTTGGTCCTTGCATTTCCATTGGTCATTGGGATATTAATTAATGACCCATTCAAAGGAAGAGTCGGCCTTAGTTTGTAACAAGACTACACCTCATAACTCATTACTACCACTCATCACACTCATCCTTCACCACATATTTGCCTTAAAATAGTCGGTATCTCAAATAGTAATATAGTGATATAGTGATATAAAATTACAGGTAGTTCATATTGTGGTATGATGAAGATTATCGTTCAAAAGTCTCATTGAATGACAGTTCGATTTTGTTTTCGGTACTTGTAAAAAATATACAACTAAACTTTTCGTTAATCATTTGCAACGGTTGAAAACTATTTCCATATAACTCACTTAATGTTTTATTTTCTTAACATTGAAGAACTAAACGTAATGGCTTGTGATCAGTTGTGCTGAAGATATGTACATGATTTGTGGTCGTGGCAGAAGCAAGCTACTTAAGAACACACTGAGATAGAGTTAACTAAGTCAGGTTTAAACAAGACAGAGGCAGGCAGAAGTAACATCACAAACACAACACAAGAGTTACATTAACATACACAAGTGTTCCAACAGAAACAGTGAACCCAACATAAACACAACTTAGAAACACAACACTTTTGTTGTAACAATCTTCGCGTGTTTTGGTTTAACAAAATTATCTTTATTAAGTTCATCAGTAACCTCATACCGACTTTAGCACTCGTTTTGAAATAAACTGTTACAAATTCATAAAATATTATGTAAAAATATTTTGTTTGTATTTATTCTAGTTTTAAAACACCATGCTGAAATTAAAACAATTCATTGATTGTGAAATGCAAGGTTAAAAACGTGAATATTCACGTTGTAAAGAAAAACAGTACTTTTTTCAATATGTAGATGATTCAAAAGAGTATTATAAAATATAGTATTATTATGACTTTTTGTGGTTTAGAGCGGCATCTAAATATAAAAACTGTTGTGTGAATTTTTCGAAGAAAAGAGTTGGTTGACAGTTTTGCATCATTTTTATCAGCATCGAAACTAAGAACGTGTATTACTTTAATCAAAGGAATATAAAACATAACAGGCTACATTTAATGAAGGTTCGCAATGCAGTACAAAGTCTCTAGAATAGATGACTGTAACAAGACTGAGACTATTGTTAAGCATTCCTGAGCCACTTACTAGTATGTTGTGCTACTTTCTTTGTGCAATATGTAGACAGAAGAATAAAGAGGACGATTCAAACGAGGAAAGAGAGCCGTGTAATTATCGAATTTCTTTCGGAGAAATGAGATATTCATGCCGTCAGCATGGTAAGACCCAGGCCCGGGACCATGATATGAGCACCGATCCTGACCCCCAAAACACGTTTTGAGCATTTTTTCAATACTTAATATACATACATGTATAGATGTGTGTATTCTTTACAGAGCACATTTTTTGTCCGATTTTCATGAAATTCGGTACAAATGTTCCTTTTGTAAATATCTCGGTCAAGTTCATTAGCCAGCAAAATCCCGCGACCGAAAGTACCCTTTTTGGGGGAAGGAGAATTTGGTTTTAAAAAAGTGGGTTTAAAAAAGACTTTTCGCTAAAACAGCGTTATGAGAAGTCCGATTTCAATACAATTTGAAATACGTTTTCCCTTTACGATATTTAATGAAACTTGCAGTCAAATAACACGTGGTTCTGAAGCTGAACGCCGAAGCAAGGCTGTGGGCGTAGCGAACAGCCTCGTATCGCCCGTGGTAATAGAGCGACCGATTGCCAAAGCGAGGCTGTTAACGGAGTGAATAGGAGTAACAAATAGCAATGAAAATTTCATTCACTCATGCAAGCGGCGCTTTAGCGCTTAGCTGCGTGTCGGCCTAGTTTCATGTTGAGATACCAAATCTACCTATAACTAAACACTTATAGCTTGGAGCCATTTATAAAACCTTTATTAGTTTCCCCATAAAGCAGGCATTGGTTAGTTTTGAATATTTTTTATTTTTATTTCAAAACCTTTGACACACAACTGACTCTGATTTCAACGACACCGGAGGCAACGACTTATTATGATTTAAATGTAAATCATAATACAACATGAAGTTCTAAACGATGAAAGCATAGGGCTTTAAAATATGGGATCGGAATGGACCGCTTTCATGTTAAGCCAAAGTTAACAACCCCAGATTTTTTAAATAGAAACATTAATTAAACTACTTGCTTAACCTATTAACTTAACTTACTGAAATACCTCACGCACCTATTATCTTATACTATCACTATTTATTGGGATAGTATAAGATAATAAGTGGCTGGGACTCGTGGCGAGGTCCTGTAATCCAGCTTCATGGTGGTCAGGTTTTGAGGATGATATAGGTCTAAAGCGGCTCAGATAGTCTCAGTGATCATCTGATGATACCCGCATCAACTCCCACCACCGTTTAGACATATCAGCCCATCACCTGCGTGGTTCGGAAGTCTCGTTAAGCCGTTGGTCCTTGTATTTCCATTGGTCATTGGGCTATTAATTAATGACCCATTCTAAGGAAGAGTCGGCCTTAGTTTGTAACAAGACTACACCTCAAAACTCATTACTACCACTCATCACACCCATCCTCCACCACATAATAGTCTTAAAATACCCTCATGAGAGTGGTCGGCATCTCAAATAGTGATTTAGTGATTTGAGATAGTATAAGATAAAAATTGCCTGAGTTATTTTAGTAAGTTCAGTAAATTCATATACATATAACTTACTTAACTAACCTTTTACTTAAACCTTTAGGTTTTAACCACACTACTTAATTGCAACGTCCAATCCAATAATAATCGCATAACAAGTTTTGAGCTTAAGGTGTAATGCATGTATAAAGTATGTTCACAGTTGCGTATAAAACAAATAATAACTGATGTAATAATGTGTCGATAATAGGATAATCACAAACAAAAGCTGGGCAACATACTTCTGGCCTGGTGAACCGGAAGTATGATGAACTGAACCGGAAGCAGGTCAGCTCACTTGATAACTTCAGCAGGAAGTACGTGAAAACTTGTTTCAAATATTGTTAGTTTCTTACAATGTGCTTTAGTTTAAATATTTTTCGCATTAAGAGTTAAATATGAGAACACACCTTCAGTATATTCGTATAATATGATGCGTTTTTATAATAATAATTTTCTCAACTTACCAATTTTTATCGAATTTCCTTTGGAAAAATGAGATATTCGTGCCGGCAGCATGGTAAAACCCAGACCCGGGACCGTGAAATGAGCACCGATCCTGACCCCCGAACACATTTTGAGCATCATTACAAGACTTTATATACATATACTGTATATATGTGTGTACTCTCTACATGTCGCATTTTTGTCCGATTCTCATGAAATTTGGTACACATTTCTATTTTGTTAATACCTCAGTCAGGTTCTTTAGCCAGCAAAATCTTACTACCGGGTGTACGCTTTGCTTTCGTGGGAGTGTTTTGGTAAAAAAAGTTATTTTAATGGTCAGATTTTGATGAAATTTGAAATGGCTAGGTATTTTAAAAGTATTATAAATGTACCAAAAATTATCAGAACACATTAAGACGTTTCAAAATGGCGACCAAAAGTGATTTTTCGCTATAACAGCGATATGAGTAGTCCGATTTCAATAAAATTTAAAGTACGTTTTACCTTAACGATATGTAATAAAACCTGCAGTAAAAGAACACGTAAGTCGTGACGCCCGTGGTTATACGAGTAGAACAGCCGAAAACCAAAACAAGGCTTTGGATGGAGTGAATAAGAGTAACAAATTGCAAAGGAAATTCGATTCACTCATGCAAGCGGCGCTTTAGTGCTCAGATGCGTGATGGTCAGGCTTTTAAAATATACCTAGCGAAGGCTAGTTTAAGAAAAACCTCAGTTTCATCTAACTTTTGTCAAAAGTCAGGTTATCATTAAAATTTTAAAATACTGCATATGAAAACAATACAGTGAAAATTGTATACTCGTATTTTGGGGGAGGCCTTTCGGAAACAACTTTTCTATTCCTAGACCAAACACCGAATGCATAGCACCACCTAACTTTCTGGCCTTTAACCACCTCTTTTCTATCAGCTTGCGTGTCTCTTGTTCTATCTTAGCTGCGTGTTGGTCTGGTTTTACTGACGATGGAAGAGTTTCTGCGGTTGAAATATTATTGCGGAGGTTTTCCACGGCTTTTATAGAGCAAGAAGAACACGTTTCCTGCAGCAGATGAACACAAAATGCTTATTTATGGTTATTTTGCCGTTCCTCTGTTGCAGTTGGTCAGTCTGATACACGTCTGTGATCGGTCGTCCGCTGCCCGAACCAGACAGCTAGCTGCCACTGCCGTTGACGTTTTTGGTATTTCTCTATTAATTGCTGTGCATTTAGTATTGATTTCTAGGCTAGTTTTTAAAACTATTTTCTAAGTTAGTACAAAAAACTCACACTGTTTGGTAATTGATGACTGGTCAGTTTACGTTATGTTTTAGGTTACTTTTCGCCTAAAGACAGAACAAGATTCCAGATCCCGAAACGTCGTTTTCTTCTTGTTCATTAAACAGCTATGGAAAAGGTTTACAATTAAATTTCAACATTTGAAATGATCTTTCTAAAAACATTCAGAAACCTATATTGTTATCAATAAAGTACTAAGATGGAGAAAAGAAACTTCATTGATAATGGAAACTCTTTAATGTAAACAAAGAGACATAAAACACAGTTGGATGTATTCAATGAAGGTTCGCATTGCAGTATTGTCGTGTAGACGCATTGTTACATTACAATCCAAGACGATACAGAATTCTCATTTCATTATAAGCCGCATTCTTTGTTTGTTATTAAGAACTTCAACTTGAAAAACTCAAGCTGATTTCGTATATGAAAGGTTCAATTATACATGACTATAATACATGGTATTATACATGACTGGGACTCGTGGCGTGGTCCTGTAATCCAGCTTCATGGAGGTCAGTCAGGTTTTGAGGATGATATAGGTCAAAAGCGGCTCAGATAGTCTCAGTGATCATCTGATGATACCCGCATCAACTCCCACCATCGTTTAGACATATCAGACCATCACCTGCGTTTGGAAGTCGTTAAGCCGTTGGTCCTTGTATTTCCATTGGTCATTGGGCTATTAATTAATGACCCATTCCAAGGAAGAGCCGGCCTTAGTTTGTAGCAAGACTACACCTCATAACTCATTACTACCACTCATCACACTCATCCTTCACCACATATTTGCCTTAAAATACCCTCTTGAGAGTGGTCGGCATCTCAAATTGTGATTTATACTCGTACTTGAAAATCAATTATGAACTTCCAAGTTACTAATACAATTAAAATTAAACTTTAACTCTTAGGCTTTCGCGGCCGGTGTCACAACTATAATCTAGTTCTTCCGGTTCACACCGCGTCCAAACTGCATAAATTGGGTTGAGATATTTCGGCCTCGCTGTGGAGTACCATCTTCAGTTACTGATAAGCTGAAACTGAGATGACTGAAGATGGTACTCCACAGCGAGGCCTAAATATCTCACCCTAATTTATGAAGCTTGGACGCGGTGTGAACCGGAAAAAACAGATTAAAATTGAAATAACTTATTTTTTACTATTTATTTCTGCTACTGTGAACATATTTAGTTACACGTTTGAAGTAAGGCACGATGAAAAAAATCACGGCCTAAATACTGTCATTGTCTGATTGTATAACTTATACTGAATCTAAAGCAGCAGAGCCCAGCAGGTTTCCACTCGGAGGGTTAACAAGAATAATGAATAACTTAAGAGATTTATGTCTCTAGCTGAGGCCAAACCCTCCCCCAGGTAACTGATGTGGGTTCCGCTATTCTAATTGAAAACAACGGAAACCTAATGCAATTAATTCTGCTCCGTTGGACATTAAAAGATGCACATAAAATATAGCTGTGATTTTCTTTTTTGTGCTTAACTCCATACTTCCGGTAATTCAAAAAATCAGGGTATTTTTTAATTGTGAATACTTTTTAGTAAGTTTTAGTAAACACAGCATTATTATAAGACGTGTTGAAACACATTTTTATGAACACACTTAAATTAAAGAAACATACATCTGTATTACATTTCAATTGTACAACGTTACATTTCAACTATCAACGATGCAACAAATAAAAAAAACTCTTTAAAAACAAAACTGGTGCTAAATTTGAAAACCTAATACGGTTGTTTTACATACGAGTAGTTTTTCAGTGTACAGGAAGAACTCGACGTTGAAGAATCTCGAGATTATGGAAGTTTACAAGCTTAAGCGGCAGACTATTTTTAAACAAATATTCAAATAAATAAAAAACACATTTAAACAAATCTTTTGATTGGAGAGTTAGTCATAGGGTAGTTACTAAAAGAAAAGGAGTAGCTGATGAAAGAAAAAAACGTGTTTTGAAAAGTTAAAACAAGTCTGGGCGGAAAGAAAAACAATTTTTTCTAGACTGCGTTAACATGCTGTACAAGACCTATAGGTGGATAACAACAATAATACAGAACTAAAAATTCCAACAACAAAAGTTTTTTTATAAAAGTACAATGAAATACGAGTAAATGAACCAACTAAGTGAGGCTTTGGAAAGAGCTTAACTGAAATCCCTGTTGAACTGAAATACATAATATATTATTCACCTACTAACTTCCAAAAGTATTCAGATTCAGGGCATTTTCCTTTACGTGTATTTATAGGTTTATAGTTACAATCAAATATACAGGGTGAGTTTTATATGTCCCCCTCCCCACCTTAACTTTTAAAAGCGGAAAATTTTGAAACCACTTTGGGGAATGTTTTATTAAGGTCCTGAAGTTTGTTGACGTACTTTTTGCTAAGAAGCCGGGGAGGGCCCTTTATTTTTAAATACAAACGCCCCTAGTGACACCTCATTTGAAAGGGTATGAAAACACAAACTCATTGATACCATTGAAAGATTTTAGGACGTTTCTGTACAAAATGGCGGCTTAAAACATTTTTCATTTTTTAAGCAAACAAATGGACGCTTTATTTTGTTTAAAAACTATATTTTCAAATTTTAAAAAAATTACAAATTTTGTTTTTGGGTACTTTAAATGACATGTTACAAAATAAAATTTTCAAATGTTTAAAAATTGAAAAATTTTTAAAAATGGGCAGTTTTTAAAGTTTGAAAAATTTATCTTGTAACATATTATTGTAAAGCTTTGAGTACCAAAAATAACTAAATCTGTAATTTATCTAATGTAAATTCTCTATGTAATTTATCTGCTTGAACAATTAACACGTTTTGAGCCGCCATTTTTTACAGAAACGTCGTTAAGTTTTTTCAATGATATCAATAATTTTGTGTTTTTATACCCTTTTAAATAAGGTGTCACAAGAGGGGGTTCGTATTTAAAAATTAGGGAGCCTCCCCGGATTTCGGGTGGGGGCTGGGTAACGAAAAGTACGTCAAAAGAAACTTCAGGACCCTATAAAAACATTCCCTAAAGGTGTTTTCAAAATGTTTTTTCTTTCAAAAATTAGGGTGGGGGCACATATAAAACTCACCTTGTATGTACTCTTCGGAGTGGAGACAATTTATGTACCAAACAAATCTTAACGATGTGTTATTGGTCATCACCATCGAAAAATAGTGCAATAATGGACTATAATCAAGACCAGATTGGAAAACAATGGTACAAACATTACGATATTTTGCCATCTAAAGTAAAAACGTTAAACGCCGACCTTCTGAATAAGATAATTATTTGAAACAATATGTGGCCAAAAATAAAAAGACAAACCTGTTAATATCAACATAGAACAATAAGTCAAAGCTAATGAAATAATATGATATTTATCCAGAGTGATATTTCCTTAGGAGTCAGAGAATAATATCTTATTACTAAATGACGAAACTTGTGTTCCATATAGTTTATTAAATCACAAAGTATTCCGGTGTATTCAATACGAACAATACAAGTACAATATTCTGAGAGACTTGTTTTTCACGGTCTCTTGATTCACGTCTTATATTGACTGGGAAACATTGAAGTCGATATCCGATATTCAGGACGCTAGATAGAGATACTTTTGTATACAGTAGTAGATATTTTATTTTGGAAGGAGCTGCTTTTCCAGAAAAGTGCATTTGTGTGTGTGTTTTTTTTAATTTTATTTGTCAATTAACAATCCAAAATCATATTAAAAAAGAGGTAAAAAAGATTAAAAGAAAGTTGTGAAATGAATAAATGGCAAACATGTTTTTGAGTAATGTGCTATGGTTATTAACCACTGATAAGGAAGTGAGAGTTGTAAATTTAAGGAATCTTATAAAATAGGTGTATATAAATGAAATTTAAACTCCTTCAGTAAATTCCGCTACAGAGTAAAAATCCTTAGCCAGCAAGTGTGTTTAAGTTTATTTTTTAAATAGTTAGAGCTAATAATGAACAGTTTAATTTCTAATCGAAGCTTGTTCAATAATGTAACACCAGCTTGCATAGGTAATCTGTCATGTATCCGTAATCGGTAGCTAATTTGTCTGTATACTTCACTAGATCGAGTATTGTATCTTGACCCTGCAATAAAATTTTGAAACATACAATACAATTTTCCCATTAATGTATAATGTGGGGAATGTCAGATAATGTTCAGGCTTTTATAAAACTTTTTAACAAAAAATGAACCGATTTCAAAAACAAACCTACAGTAAAATGTTATAAAAAGTTTGAAATAATTAGGCAATGCAATTCTGTATTGATTTACATGCTACATTCATAAACAATGAGTTTCTGAAGTTTTACGCGTACAGACAATAATTTATCCATTACAGTGCAGTAAGATATTACAGCTGTACTCATTTCATGGAAACCAATATAATAAATATTAATTTGCTAATACATATTAGAATACCACCATAGGCACACACTTTTGCAATATTGTGGACTAAACTTTAGGAGTTATTACAATCTTTTTCCACTTAAAAATATTGGAGTCGGTGCTGCTGAAGCAATATTATCAAAGAAGAAGCAGCACCGACTCCAACATTTTTTTTAAGTGAAAAACATTGTAACAACTCCTAAATTTTAGTCCAAATTCGAAATATGCCTATGGTGGTAATATCTATATGTATTACAAATTAATATATTATATTGGTTTCCATGAAATGAGTACAGCTCATCAATCTCAAGAATCTTACTGGACTGTAATGGATAAATTATTGTCTGTACGCGTATGTAAAACTTCAGAAACTCATTGTTTATGAATGTGGCATGTAAAGCAATACAGAATTGCATTACTAATTATTTCAAACTTTTTATAGCATTTTACTGTAGGTTTGTTTTTGAAGTCGGTTCATTTCTTTTGTTAAAAGGTTTTTATTTCACAATTTTTGATATTTTTGTCAAACTTTATTTAAAGCCAGTTTATTTTTTGCTAAAGTTTCCAATCAGACAAACTTATAATAGGCGAAATTGTTAAACGTAAATACAGTAACGTCAAAGGAACATTGTTTCGTCTTAAATGATTTTGTTCTTGTACTTGTAGTATAATTTAATCATATTATCTTGAACTTAGAAATTAAGTCATAATATCTTGAACTTATAGTTGTTGAATCCTATAATATTCATTAAAAAAGCTTTTAGCCACTTTGGGAGAGAAGCAGCCCTCTAATCGAACCCTAGGTTTGAGTCCTTCATCCTCGGTTTCAATCGCTTGTTTGACGTGATTTTTCTTCAATAAAGTCTGAAGTAAATGTGTACTGAGTGTAGCTTTGAGTACAGCTCTTCTAGGTAGACAGTCAGACCGCTGCACTCAAGGCACAAATCTGCCACACGGGAGTGGAAAGAATCGCCTTGATCAGGGTAACGCCTTTGGCTTCGAGGCCTTTGCTTATGGTAACAATGCAGAACATAGGTCGTTTGCTTTTCCCATGGCATGCTCAAAGGAATTAAGTCCTTGGCTTCACTCGTGGTAGCGTTTAGGTCAAACGGGTATGGGGCATCAGGGTGACGATTTGGCTTGTGGCTCGTTGGTTACGAGCCTTCGGCCTTTTTCTATTAATAAGCTCGCAGGAGTAGTTCCCTTCTGAAGATGTAGTTTCGGTGCTTGGTCAAGCTAAAAAGGACTATATAGGGGGTTCGCTCCACTCACATTGACGCTTCGTTGTTGCTGGCCTTTCATTTGCTTAGTGCCAGCTCACAAGATCATGTACCGTTAGGTTTCGGCCCGTATTCTTATGACTTATGGGTAGCTAGCTCTTCTTTTAGCAAGTTTGATATATTAGGAGCCGTTTACATTGCTCATAGTAACGCATCGTCCTTAGGCTCACAATTTAGTAGAGATTTATTTTGCTGTCACTTTTGTGTTTTCCAACTTTGGCTTTCCTTTAAATTAAAGGATTTTAAACAATGTCGGGCGAGCTATTTTCTGAACAATTTATAAGTAAAGTTGTTTGTATGGTTATATACATAGTTTATTAATGTTGAGATTAACACAAATGCAGTTTAAATTTACTTGTAGTTCAAGCTTACCCTCAAAATGTCTGATTGTTTCGAATATTTCTCCGGAAATATATGTATTTTCAAACGTATCAGGGGTACAATTTTGGAGTAAGTTATGTTCTGGACAGAACGGTACCATTATCATATACATATCCATCACATCGAAATGAAAACATCATCATCTTAAAATACGGGAACAAAACCGATTGCGTAAAATGTATCAGAAGATTGTTATAGGTTTTTAACAGTACTTAAAACATTTTATGGAAACCATGTTGTAGAAATTTTAATTAGTCTTGTACCTTTACTATTTTTATAGCCTTGCCGAAGTGATACCTATACTACTAAGCACGCAAGGAGCGCCTTTCGGCATGACATTTCGGACATTTTATTATTGATAACAGAATCTATAAAGGGATTAAAAGCTTGTAAAATACGCTTTTTGTTGAGAATTTACCTATGCACAGAACCTTATCATTACTGGGTTTATTTTAATGAAATTAAAGTTTCTATGGCTATCAAACTTATATGAAGTGCTAAAAATAACGTGTTTTTTAGCGATAAGGAGGCCATAGCTCAATAAATATGAGCATAATCTCATTAAAAATACATATTTTCTTAAAGACAATTAAATTTGACCCTCAAAAGGATCCTTCAAAACTTTGATCAGATGTATAGTTTAGTGTCTATAACTCTATAAATACTAACAAAGAAGTGTTTAGAGTATTTTTGGACGGAAATAGCTGTTTATCTCGGGAACACTCAAATATTTGAAAAACATAAGGCTATACATAAACATAAACCTTGTTGGAAATTTAATTTTACATCAAAATAGTGCTATTGAAGTCCTTTTTTAGTTCGAAATAGTGTTTTTACCACGCAAAATACACAACAAGTACACGGGTTTTTGAGTTTTTTTTGAGGTTTTTATTTTTTTTATATATAAATATAGATCCAATCAAAAAGGTATTTAAATTGGACCACTATGGAGTTAAGATCTACCAATAACCGCAAACTGGGTGTAAACTGATGCTCGCGTTCAAAAGTAATTCGCAAACAAACGTAAAAAATAATAAAAATTACGTGTTTTTGAGCGAGAGGTCATAGCTCGGTAAATATGAATATAATCATAATAAATATGTATATTTTCTTAACGACAATTAAATTTGACCCTCACTTGGTTCCTTCAAAACTTTGATCAAGTGTATAGTTTGGCGTCTATAACTCTGTAAATACAAACAAAGACATTCTTTCGAGTATTTTTGTACGAAAATATCTGTTTATCTCAACAACACCCAAATTTTTGAAGAACTTAAGGCTACTACTACCTTGTTGAAAATTTAATTCTACATCGAAATAGTGCTATATAAATCCATTTCCGGTTCGAAATAGTGTTTTTACCACGCAAAATACGTAACAAGTACACGGGTTTTTGAGATTTTTGAGGTTTTTTACTTTTTTATATAGAAATTCAGGGTGTTTTTTAAAACGCAACCCAACTTTCAAACTTTAGTCAGTCATTTTTTACGAGCGCTATAAGGTCGTAAATTATATAATCAATTTGTTCACTTCAATACCTATCAGATGGTATGAATTGTTGCAGTAATATAGCAATTTCGATTTGCTAATTTGATGTTATTGTAAAATAAACGCAATCATGGTTTTTAGCAAAGATTAGTTAGTGCTTATTGTTGAATAATACTTAAGAGCGATATAATATTTTTTGTCAAGATGTGTTTAAGATCCAGGCGTTAGTAGGCTATCTGCTTTTGTTTTTTCAAAATTTTTAAAGATTTTTTAGGAGAATTTTCTAATTAAACCCTAACATTGTCCGTCACTTCTTCATTCAGTACAGTCCGCCTTCTGTTATGGTTTCCGTTCCCTACAAAATCTACTTTGTTAAAATCTTTACAAACATGTGAATTTGGATTTTTTGGAATATTAACACCTGTAAACCTGACCCCAAACTCCTCTTGACAAAAAAAAAGAAATTATCTTCTTCTTAAGTGTTCTTCAACAATAAGCACTCGTTGATCTTTGCTAAAAACCATGATTGCGTTTATTTCACAATAACATCAAATTAGGAAATAAAGACCACTATATTACTGCAACAATACATACTATGTGATAGATTTTGAAGTGAACAAACCAATGATACAATGTATGACCATGTAGCGCTCGTAAAAAATGACTTACTATAGTTTGAAAGTTGGGTTGCGTTTAAAAAAAAACACCCTGTATAAGTCCGATCAAAAAGATATTTAAATGGGACCACTATGGAGTTAAGATCTACCAATCAACGCAAACTGGGTGTAAAACGATGCCCGCGTTCAAAAGTAATTCGTGAACAGACATAAAAAAAATCGCCCAAAGTCAACTTGTATAACCTCCTCGTTTCACTGAAGTCGGTTAAAAATAGTCTCTACAAACACGATTGATAGTAATTTGCAAATGATACGAACGGTTGTTTTTTGGAGGAGCATTTCTGAATAGTCTCATCACAGCTACACCAGAATATTATGCCATATTCTGTAGGTTAAACCTACAAGGCAGTGTGTGAGTTGTCAGTATACAGTGACACTGCAAATCTAATTGTGTTGTACAATTGTGAACTGATTGCCCGACTCGTCAGTCGGTTCATTGTTGTCTTCATCAAGTGACAATATACCGACTAAACTTTGTTATAAACATAGAGTAATCTGATTAAGGGATCAGCTGTTTATTAACCAACTTCCTTTAGAAAATGAGATATTCATGCCGTCAGCGTGGAAAGACCCAGGTCCGGGACCGTAGCACCAATCCTGACCCCCAGAATAAGTTTTGAAGGTTTTCAACACTTGATATACATTTGTATACATGTTAATCCGCTGTAGAGGTAGGATTCTCTGTACGATTTTCATGACCTTTAGTACAAATGTTGTTTTTTTTTGAAATATCTCGGCCAAGTTCGTTAGCCAGCAAAATCGAACCACCGAAGACTCTTTTTTTGGGTGGGGAGCGTTCACTAAAAAGTGCTTTAACTATCTAAAGTAATCAATTCATCTGCAGTTGATGAATCTTAAAATAAATGCATGTTGTGATGTTATTCATCAATATGAAAAAATCAACATCCGTCCTTTCAAATTGGTGGAAAAAAGGAGTTTTCAACATAAAAGTGAAGTTGAACTATTATTGCGGACATTTTCCATCGTTAGTGAACAAAAAGGATCACGACGTTTCGGGATCTGCAATCTGATCCCGTCTTCAGGTGAAAATAACCTAAAACATAACACAGAACGTTAGAAAATGAGCTAGCCTAAAGTAGTATCTATAGACTATAGAGTTTGACTGGTCAGCTACGCTCACTACTTTAGGCTAGCTCATTTTCTAATGTTCTGTCTTATGTTTTAGGTTATTTTCACCTGAAGATGGATCAGATTGCAGATTCGTGTTTTGTTCACTAACAATGGAAAATGTCCGCAATAATAGTTCAACTTCTGAAATCCTCCCATCGTCAACAACAAACTTCAAACAAAGAATAAAAGTGAAATGAGCATTCCGATTTTAAAACCATTTGAAATGGGTTTTCTCATTAACGGCATACTTAGGGACTTGCAGTAAAATAACTTGTAAGTCTAAAGGGAGGCTGTGATGCAGTGAACTATAGATACAGTTAGCAAAATAGAATATTATATTACAAAGAAAATTCGCTTCACTCATGCCAGCGGCGCTTTAGCGCTTAGCTGCGTGCCGGCCTGGTTGAATGTGTGTGCGTTGTAGCTCATGAGAAATATCTGAGATATGTTCTACCCATTTCTTCGCCTTTTAGGTCAAAAACGTGCATTTAACTAACCATAAAACTGTGTGAATATTTTGTTTTACTTAACTTGTAACAAAACTGAGACAAGATTCATAATTCCTTATTTCCAAACGTAGCTTACATTGAGTAAATTACATTATTCATACTATATGAAATGTGGTATTTTTTATTTATTTTTGAAACAAAACTAAATTGTTCCCAAATTTGTTGTAGACCTGTACAGCTTTTAAATTACATAAGTTGTAGAATAAACCATTGACTTTAAAGGCATCATACATAAGTAGACTACTCATTCCCACTAATGAAATTTTCCAATAGTTGTCCTTAGTTTATGTAACCTACACTGAAAGCACTGCAGTTTCTCCCAACTGAATTTACGGGATCTCTCTTATTTAGTAACATTATTTAAACCTGAACATAGGTCATAAACAATATCATGCTTACAAACCAATGGTAATACTAAATACATTTATAAACTAACTTATGGTTAATACAAATTAACCATTTTATTTTAAATTGTACATTGAAAGTTGGGCTTAGTTTTTAAACGTAAATATTATTCCACATATTTGGATCCCCGCCTTTTTATTACATACTGATCAGCCAAGATGTTCAAGGCACTCTTAACTGGATGCTTTTTAACTTCCCTCGTTGGTTAAATGTGCAGTTTAATACCCTGTCCATTTCACGTCAAGTAAGGGAGAAAGACTTGACTATCTGAATTGTTTATTGTTGTTATTATTGTTATTGTTTTGTTGTTGTTATTGGGTTTGTTATTGTTGTTGTTATTTCAAAAGCATATACTCGTAAAAGCAAAGCGAAGCATTTATGAAAGTGTTGACATTTATAATCACGTGAAACTTCGATCAAGAAGCATGCGCGTACAAAATAACTGAACTCTATATAACTTTAAAAACTGAACTCTGAACTGGGGTACAAATTGTTGTTTTAATTAATTGTTGTTTTAAGTCTGTGTTATTTTCTTCTTTTAAGACGCTTTCAAAATGTATTAAAGAACACGACCCGGGATCAAAAGTTGTCCTTCAAAGAGCCGTATCAAATAGCAATAAACTCAATACCTCTTGAACCCCTCAATACCCTGAGTACGAGTAAATTAAACCTTTTATTAAATTTTATCTTGTAATGAATATGATTTGTAATGCAAATACACGTTGTTATAATTTCAACTAAGTTGGGTTTGATAATATTTTATAGGCTTATTATCATTACATTACATAAACAAAATTTGTATATTGTTATTAAGCTTTTGAGAACTATTTAATTACAAATTGAACATTGTTGTTGAAAATATACAGCAGTAATTGGTTTCTAAAACCAATACCTGTCTGGTACCGGTACAGAGGTTCTGTTTTGCATATGCTGTTTTGAGTATTTTGTTCTGTAAAAGAATTAATTTACGCAATGTACAAATACTACGCCAAATAGTTTATTTTACAATGAAACTAAATACAACTTGCAAGATATTGTTTGATTGTTATACTTAATTTAATTTTGTCAATATTAAAAATACAATTTTTGTACATCAATTGTATACATATAAAATAAAACCTATTACCACTGGTAAGACTATAATAAGTTAAGCTTAAAGAATAATTTAGCTGCCAGTGAAATCCTGTACCTTGTAAAACAAATTTAAAAGCAAGTAATTTTTAATTTTGTTTTAAATTTTTTTAAATCTATATCTTTTACGTGGATTGGTAATTTATTATATAATTGCCTACCAGCTTCCATAGGAAGCTTATCACATTGTAGTCTGTGGTAGGTTGGCCAAATTGACTGATTTCTGGTGTTGTATGCATTATTCTGTTCTTCAAACAAATAATTGGATGTAAAAAAACAACAACTTTTGTACTCGTATAGGGATGATACTGGCAAAATGGATAAAAATTTGAATGCTTCTTTGCAAGATTCTCGGTGTTTAAGCCTGGCTATTATTCTAATTGCTTTCTTTTGGAGTACAAAAACTTTGAATTTTGGTTTCAAGACATTTCCCCATAAACATAATTCGTAGGAAAGATGGGGATATAAAATGCCATAATATGCCATTTTCAAAACATCCTTGGCAAGCTTACCATAGGTCTTCAAACTTTGAATCATCAAACCAAAGACAAAACGTATCTTTGTATCTCTGTTTCAATGCAAAGACACTAGAAGAACTGGAAAAAAATACATTCATAGAGCTCAACAGTTCAATTCAACACTTCAATGAGCTCAACCTCATAACAAATCATCCTTCATTCATTTTTGTTTGCGACAGTCAATCACAGATTGTAGTCCTACAGTCATGTTGGATGAAACTGTGATCGAAGATGTCTACTCGACAAAATTCCTTGATCGAGGATTGACTTGGGATTGTCACGTAGAGAGTGTCTGCTCAAAATTAGCCTCAGGCATTTATGTTTTGAGGAAATTGTCCAAATATTGCCCCACTCAGGTACTGATGACGGCTTATTATGGACTAATCTACCCACACCTGGCCTAAGGTTTACGGACTAACGTTGTGGGATACGAATGGATTAAAACTGTTTGACTTTACCCTGTCTCTACATTTTAGAAACGTGTCTTTTTCCAAATGTAAATGCGACCTTGTAAGAGGAATTGATGTACACTCTACGAAACCAGAGACAGGAGAACGATCGAACTGGGAGACACAGAACGATGGTCTCATGAACATTTGCCCTGCAAAACAGTTTGTTTGCAGAATAAGGCTTTACTTACGAAACCAGGCAGGAGACTTCGAACAGTTGAAAATGTCAATATACTTCCAAACTCGATCAAAAGTGCTATAGAGCCAAAGGCTTTCAAAGCTCGTCTAAAACCAGTTTTGGTATCACAAGCATTTTACAGTTCAAACGAGTTTTTGGCACACAATTGGGATATTGCAGAATCAGACTAACAGGGGTAGGACTGGAAAAATTCGAGTAAATGGGAATAGTACGCATGTAAGTTATGTATGTTTGAAAGGGATCTAGATGTGGATGAATGCAAAATTGTATATCAAATAGTAGACGATTGAGATACATGCTTGTAAACATGTCAATTCAATAAAATATTTATTTATTTATTTTATCGTTGGTATACTCAACGTTATTACTAAAGTACTAAACCTAACCTAACCTAGGTGCAGTGGTGCTATCATGCGGAGACCAGTGGCGCTGTCTAGGACGTTGGCAGAGGAACTACAACCAGCCGCTGACACAACTGCTCAATACGTATGGATAGCCTTGCTGATGTACAGATGACTAACCTTCAGTGTACTAACCATTCTGCTTACATTTCCTCACATGATAACATCATGTTACCATGAAGATACATAAATAAAACAGAACAGCTGTTTATAACACAAACAATATTATACTGACACCAATGTTTATTAGAAAAGAGCCCCCTGACCTTATTAGAACGTCGCTTGACCTGACTGTGACGTAAGCAAGCAAGCAAGTGGGGTTAAAGGAGGGGGGAACGCTAGCTCGGAAAAGAAGTTCAGTGCCGTAAATACCTTTTAGCCATATATTTCTAAATTCAAATAGTGACTGGGACTCGTGGCGTGGTCCTGTAATACAGCTTGATGGAGGTCAGGTTTTGATGATGATATAGGTTTAAAGCGGCTCAGATAGTCTCAGTGATCATCTGATGATACCCGCATCAACTCCCACCATCGTTTAGACATATCAGACCATCACCTGCGTGGCTCGGAAGTAACGTTAAGCCGTTGGTCCTTGTATTTCCATTGGTCATTGGGCTATTAATTAATGACCCATTCTAAGGAAAAGTCGGCCTTAGTATGTAACAAGACTACACCTCATAACCCATTACTACCACTTATCACACTCATCCTCCACCACATATTTGCCTTAAAATACCCTCATGAGAGTGGTCGGCATCTCAAATAGTGATTAGTGATTTAGTAGTGTATGCTTAATCCAATGTTGAAAGAAAGACATATTTAATCCATTCCATACAAGATGCGTAAGAATACAAAAAAACATAGAAAAAGAACAAATCAACAAATAAATAACCAAAAGACCCAGGAAAACAACGCTTTTTCAACAACATATTTCTTCCATCATGTAGTCGTGAACGGAGTAGAAGGCCTTTTTCAAAAGATAAACTTTAGTTTTGTTCCGGAAAAAGGACGACACTGTCTTCTTGCTTCAAGTTATCTGGAAGATTATTATACAAAGACTATGCATAGTTTGTAGTTTTAGTATAAAAATTGGAGTTGTGAATTGGTATGTTTGAATTTTCGTTCTTATAACTAACTATATAAGTGGTAAATTACCTCGTCAAACAGTTCCAAATGAGTGGACTGACATTAAACACATTGTACTGCGTTCCTGAAGATGGGACCGTAGTCCCGAAACATGTAGTAGAACCCCACTCATTTGGAACTGTATGACGAGGTAATTCACCACTTATATAATCTGCTACACAGTTTCGTGGCTAAATACAATGAATTTCTTATAACTAAGTTTGTATTCAATAATATCTCTCTTAACAGGACAGACTGTGTAGTTGCCTTTGATAATCATTACAAATTAAATAAATCCATTCTAATCTCGTAGTTTATGAATTAGAGCGAGCCAAGCTTTTCCCCAAAACAAGGAGAACAATAAAGTGTGACATTCAGTCACTAAAACTCAATGCATTTAAGTAACTAAAGTCATTTATAAGTATTTTTCAAATTACAATGCATTGGGTGACAATGATTCAGTAACTCAGTCAAGTCAGCAACATCAGCAGTTGTTTGGCTGACTGCACTTTCTATCACGAGTGAGTGAGCAGTACCATCGAGTTGGGACGAGAGGGGCACCTGGAGTGGTCGGCTCAACGTCGTGTTAGTAAAAGGTAAGGCCTTGATAACATTTTATATTTTTCACTTTGAATAGATATTCTATTATAATCATAGTGACTGTTCTCCCCTGATATCTCTCAATATATCTCAGAGCTTGTATTTATCCTCACATTTTATCAAGACATATTTTTTTAAGTATTAATCTTTTATAATTATAATTTGTTGATATATTTTATAATTGTTTTATTGTATTAGTTTGGTTTGAGAATTATATTGGTAAAATACATTTAACTTTAAACAAGCGAATAATAGTTTCTTTTAATAAATAACCTCTCACAAGTTTAATAGCGAGTATACGTTTGTATATAATAAGAGGTGACAATACTACGACTTGGGACACCCCTTGTTCGTACAACAAGAGTACCTGTCTTACTGTGCTGTGTAATGTATTAATTGTGTATTTATTTGGTAGTGACACATTGATGTAACTTTTGGGAGATACGAGCTCAAGCTGCTTGGAGCAGAATACGAATTCAAGCACATCATATGTTCTCGAAGTTTTGTATATCAAGTTTGTTTATATATTAAAAATAATTTAGTTGGTGGAGATCTACATGGCAATCACTGTAAGAAAACCCTAATGAACTAAAATAAATTCCCCTGAAATATACGCATTTAGTTTAGGATCAAACAGTTGGAAACAATGCAGTGTGAGGGTGTGTGGTTGGCCAGGCTCAAAAGTTGTATTGACCTGAAGCATTTATCAGCTTTGTCTTTGTCGTAAGATAGTCCTTATTGTAACAATATTTTTACAAGTTGTTTCACTATATTTTGATCTTGAATTAAAGGTGGAAGCCTTTTAAATGTCATATATATATAAGGTATCACTAGAAAAGGCTTCTGCCCAAAACTAAAAAGAATCAAGATTTAGACGTAAGAAATAATATCAGTAAATTCCTCGGCTGGCCCAACATAGGTTTGTAAAATCGATCCCTTCGCTGGATTGTGACAAGCTCTTAATCATCTGCAAACTCCCAAACGAGATAAAAAAAAATACAACCGGAAATATTCAATAAAAGTTTAAAAAAATTATTTGCAAATAATGTAGAAAAATTCAGTGCTACGTCATAAGTTAATGACTATACTTTTTTTATTTTAATTGCTACCAATGGCAGTTTTGATCTGAAAAGGTGTAGTTTGACCGCAATATCTTAAGCTAGTTATTATGTTTTGACGCGTTGTGAACCGGAAGAACTAATATAGCGGTTGTTGGTAGTAAACCACATCTCTACAGGTAGTTTCTCTAAAAAACAGACACAAGTCAGGATCCACTAACACAGTTCTGCTTTTGACTTGACTTTTACGGCGTACATTCTCCCACAAGATTCACTTGCTTTGGGTGTCATATTTTAGCAGGACTTAAAGTACTTGTAAGCACACTTGTATAAGTTGATAGTCCACGCCTCAAAATGATTACGAGAAAACTTGTAAAACATCACGCTGTGTGAGTCGAAATGTCATAAAAGACAAAATAACGAGTTACACCAAACCGAAAAGAACGAAACGTTTTTATACTAGTTTATATTTATTGTATTTATTTGTTATTTACACGTAACAACAGAAAATTTTAATTACGTTTCTGTTAATAACATAATAAACATGTCCACAAACATGCTGGCAGCAAACATGGAATAATTAATTAACTCACTTTCCCAGCAGACGAATAATAGACTTGCTGTCAGTTCATGTTCTGGCTCATACTGTCTAATGCATCAGCCTATCAAAATCGGATTCAGTGACCTTAGTGTTTTTGGTGAATGAGCCACTTCTTCCTTCTACACAATAAAAAATGTGTGAGTGTGGAGATCAATTAAAAGATCTAATGCACGATACAGTATGTAAACAATAAATATCCCTCAAAACTCACTTGTAAATCGCATATGTCGGGTAACGACAGCAGGAAGGTTACATCCGTTCAGTCCACAGGCATTCGTTTCATATAGAGATAGTGTCTCACTCGTCGGTTAGTTGTTTTAATTAAGCTTATTTCAGGGTATAGAATAGAAGAAACTAGCCTGAAATTTTTCTAATTACCCATTTGATATAAATTAATGGTTTCATCAGAGTTGTCTCTTGACAAGCAGCCGTTCCTGAGGATTCGATGATAATTCTTATAATTTAAAGGCCTCCTAAAATGTAAACGGAGTATTTCCTAAAATGCGATAAATTCACTTATATTTCTTGTTGAATAGCATTTTGAAATTATAGATCTCTGTCCTAGATAAACCATCTTGACAGTTTAAGTTGATAAAACTTGATGTAAACCATTACATTTTTTTAAAATTTTCTACCTTCATTGTCAGTAAAGAATAACCGACATTCAGAAAATAGTTAGAAAAGAATTATTGTATCTAAGAACTTCGTAGAGGATAAATTTAATTAAAAGTACTTTTAATACTTTGGTAGCAAATTAAGCCACCAAGACAATAACAAAACCTACTAACTATACAATAACAAGTTTTGATTCACCCAATCATCAAAAGTGAAAAATACTGTAATAAACACTACGCATAGCTTCAAAGATCAAGTTATAAAATATTTATTGGAATTTCACTATTAAATTTTTTCAAATGATTGGGAGTTTACTTAAATTATAGACACCTGCTGTATGAAGAGTTAGCTGGAACTAATAAATGTCTATAATTTTATGTTGCGAAACTACTTATCTAAGATTAGCTTATAGTGTCGTGGTAGTGAACTCTCTTCCTATTTAATTGAAAAAACAGCACATATTTGTCGTCATTTAAATAGGTAACAGTACGAGTAGTTCTACAGTTGTAATTCGAGAACATCACACATTTAATTCGATAATTGCAATGAGCTTTTCCGTTAGACATATTGTTTTATTATTCGTTAAGACTGAAACCACCTTTTATCTTTACTTACACCTATTACATACCAGTTCGCCCCTTTTAAAAGCTAACCTTTGCAAATGCACTAGGTATTGCTTTATTTTCCCAGGTTAAGCTATGCTTTACTCTCATCTGGAATGTGTACCAAATCAAACATTCCGTATTCACCTGTTTCCCTGAGTGTGTCCCTATTGAACATTAGATTTCGATATTATTCGAGCTTTATGTATAGTTATGTAGTAATGCTAAATTGCAGTTTTTACTGTTTATTAGTTGTTATGGTTTAGAGAATTATAATTTCAGAAATCTTTCCTAAATTTGAGAACTATCTGACCAACTTGTTTAAACAAAATAACTGAGGTACATATAGATTTCTTTTAATAAATTAAACCCAAAGGTTTGAAAATACATGATTTTTATTCCTTGTATATAATAGATTAATATCACTAAACCCAGGTTTCGTACAAATTTAAGAGTCTGACCCTTTTTAGGTCTTACTGTGCAGTGTACATACATTAATTGCGCTATTTTTCAGTAGTGAAATTCATGATATTAACGGAGGAGATAGTTATCTGTTGGCCAAGATCCTCATTTGGTCGAATTCAAGTTTCCATATTCTGACTATCTGGAAGTACCTCGTAGTATGAGTCAGTGTATATCTCGAGTTTGTTTATAGTATTAAGATAATATTTAGTTGGTGGAGATCTATAGCAACGTTCATCTGTAAGAAACCCCAACAGAAGACTGCACTTTGGCTGAAATTTACATACTGCATTTAGTTTAGGACTGAACTGGAAACAATGCATTCACCCAAGTGTGAGGGCGGTAGTACCAGGTTGGCCAGGGCTCAAAAAGTTGTACTGACCTGGAACCTGCATATTCAGCAGGCACTCGCTTTACAGCCAGCAATCTTTGTCGTAAGATGTCCTTATTGATCTAACAATATTTACAAGTTGTTTCAATTCATAGAGATTTTGATCTTGAATTCAAGGTGGCTTTTTAACAAGTATAAGGTATCACTAGAAAAGGTAACTTACTGCCCAAAAAAAAGTAGTTTTGAATCAAGATTTAATCGTCAGAAATAATATTATCAGTAAATTCTTCGTCTTAACCAACATAGATGTAAAATCTACGCTGGATTGTGACAAGCTCTTAATCATACACAAAAACTCCAAACGAGATAAAAAATACAAACTTCGAAATATTAAACCAAAGTTTAAAAATTATTTGGTCCAAACTATTACTGTAGAAAAAAATGCCTTGTCAGTGCTACGTCATAAGCTAATGAAACTTTTTATTTTACCTTCCGCTAGCAATGGCAGTTTTGATCTGAAAATAGTTTGACCGCAATATCTTAAGCTAGTTATTATGTTTTGACGCGTTGTGAACCGAAGAACTAGATTAAAGTGTTTGTGTTGCTAATTACGAGTATGTTGATTGTCCACACAAAACTGTCGTAAATATCTCAATGAAGCGTAAATTTATTTGCCCGATACACCTCAGTAACTAGTTCTCTGGGCGTAGGAGGCTAAGAAGTAAGGGAGGTTTAACATTACAAGACACAAGACATGTTACATTAACACAGTTCTGCTTTGATCTCTTGATTCTAGAACATCTCGGCGTTACATTCCCACAATACTTGTGTAACTGCACCTGGCAATGTTGCTTTGAAATGTTGGCTGATTCAAGATATTTGAAACCACAGTGTAATTCTTACTTGCTAAAAGCCCATGACGTTAGCGTTTGAATGTTAGTATCCGTGCACACTTTGCTAGCAAGTTGATAGTCACGGCTTTAAATAAAAGTAACGTAACCTTAAGTAGTTATTATTGCAAAATATTACGTTAAACTAATTGTAAAACATCACAACCACCATCTCAGCTGTTGTGAAATCAAATGAAAAAGACAAATGCCAAAGTTCACCAAACCTGAACGAAACGTTTGTTGTACAATATGAATTGTCACTCAATGTTTTGTATGGTGGCCATAGCTCACTGGTTTAGTGCGTTTCGCACTAAATCAGCCCGAGTTCGATTCCCGGGCGCGGTGATAACTTTCACGATGGCCACCTCTTGCAATTTGAGGTTTCTTCCCTGGTGTTTTTGCAAAGTATGTCAAAACAAACTTCAGGATCCTATAAAACATTTCCCAAAGGGTTTTTCAAAATATTACATTTTTTAAGTTAAGGTGATGGGGGGTTCACTTAAAACTCACCTTGTAAAGTAGAGATAATACCTAACTTCCTTTACAATACAAGCGGATTGGTATAGCATGCGACTCCGGAGCTCACCACTCCGGTGGCGCGGGTTCGATCCCCGCAGTCATCACTTGCAATGTGTAATGTGACTAAACGGTGCCGCTAGGTAAAGGTCGAGGTTGAGTGGTAGAAAGGACTTTGTAGTCCTAACTTCGCCTCGTTAAACGAGACAAACTTTACCTTCACTTTACCTTTTACAATACATTTATAAATTCTTAAAATATTCTACGACATCTGACTTTTCCTGCAGACGGCAATAGAAATCAAGGTCTATGTCTTACGGAAATTCGCTAATAAAGCTTAGGTTTTTTGGTATCTTTTGGTTTGAAATTAAGCTCCCAACCAGCTTTGCCACAGGTAATTAAAATTTCTAATTGTAATTTTGTGATGAAGTCCTTGGCGTTATCGTGTCAAATTACTGAAATTATATGTTGATGACATGTAGATTGCAGGGTCTTACCTTTGTAAATCACTGTCTGGTGGATTATACACTTCACACGTAAGTAGTGAACGGTCATGGGTTGTGCACGTAGCTTGTGTCTTCTCCTTTCGTTCTTTTTGGTACCGCTTTGGAAATGTACTGGTAAGTAGTGTTAGTGTTATATTTCAAGAGGAATTATCACCCCAGAAAAAGTTGCTCAAAACATGCTCTCGTAGTCCCCTGCTAAGAATGCTATTTTTGTGTGTAGAGATTAGAAAAGTTGTTTTCCATATTCTCAAATGTTGTCTATAGGTTTGTATAACCTGGATGTTACTTTTTAAATACCATGCCAAAACTTGAAAAAATGTTTAAGTTGGCCAGAAATCGGCTAATTTAAAAGTGTACAAGTTTTCACAAGCAGTTTTTGTCTTTGTCGTACATAGGAACATAGAACCACCACGTTTCGGTTCATAAACGGCGTCGGAAACAGAGGACTAGGAAACCATGGTTACCACTTTTTGAGTAAGTGGAGCAAAGTTGGAATATCGCTACTACCAATTTGTTTGACTTGCGGCACGCGTGACTCTTCAAAGAACTGAGACAGACAAGACAACGCAGTAGCGGTTCTAGTAAGAACCAGTGTTTATGAAATAGAATATAAACTTGGACCTACCCTTCGTCCACCGGGAACCGTGAGAGAGAAATAATCAGTTATCCACTACTTCAGTGGTAAACATGGGTGGTTGCTTGGTTGACTAATACTCTTAACGTCAAAGTTTAAGGAAAATAAAGGCAACATTAATCAATAAAGGTTGTGCCATAAGATAAGTGACAAACTTCGAGAGTTGGTTGTATGGAAGAAAATAAAGAAAATATTATTAATAATACGTGCCTCCAAAATAGTTTCCTAGTTTACAGGCCTATTTTCTTTCACAAATTATTGTTTACTCCCTTTACCGATTACCCAATACTAGAAGACACAGATTTCGATACCAATTTTAATCTGAAACAACTTAAGTCTAGGTTGTTATTTAGTTTTCCTGCTCTGTTTCGTTTTAATGTCAATTCCCAACAGCGTTAATTTACTTAAAACTCATTTTTATACCTAGATGTTTGTATTATCTTACCATGTTTACTGGACTTATGCATATCATTGTTGTAATTTTATTGAATTCTATAATGTGAAATACCCTTAGAAACTTGTATTGTATGTCTTTGTTTAAAACGTGTCAAGAATCTATGCCTGACGTCGTACGAATCTTGCTTGGTCAGTGATATTAAGATAAAGTGATGACTGACTCAAGTAAGAACTCTCACGAAGTCCTAATTATGGACAATTGTTCTGGTCTTATGTCTATCCGAGCATTTTTCCATTTATAAAATGCATTCACCTTAACAAGTGAGAACTTGTTTGTTAGGCAGCATAATAACGATAACATGTATGCTATTTTTCATTTTGGGATAAAATTGGCTATACAATTTCGCAATAATATTTAACGATTTAAATTTCAAAATAAATTGCCAAGCTTTAAAACTTTACTTGTAGAAACCCTGAATAAACAGTAGGTTTGCTTTAAATATGCATCACACAAATATGTTGATTCCTTGTGTATTTATCATTGCAGTGGCAGACAAGATAGACGATTTACTGCCCAAGATGATGGTCAGACTCCAGGAGGTGAGTTCGGTGTTGGCTCCTATACCTGAAGACTTGGCGGCAGAGGCTGCGTACAACCTGGCCTCCAACTACATACCAGTAGACTCTGAGACTGAATTGTGTCGCAACCACAGCAATCTGCTCTTTGAGAGCTTCCTCAAGAGAGAGTTATGGGCTCTGAAAAGTAAGTGTTTCGTTATGTAATCAGTGAAGCGTACTGGAAATAAGAACTCTGTACTCTTCCGTCTAAGGACGCGTGTCTGCTATGTACGAGCAGCGCACCACTTGCTCGACACTCTCGCTATCCTGTCTTGTGTGGACCCCCGTCACTGCTATCGGGGCAGCGTGGCAGTAAGTGCAGTGCGCGTAGAAGTAACTGTGAACACGCGCATGTGTGAGTGCTCGGGCACAGTACATGATTTCCTCAAAGTACATTTTCAACCCAACCTTTAAAAATCAAGCTATTCACTTCCTACATCGACATATATGTGTAAACTCTGTGGTTGTTGTGGTTCGTGAGTACCAAACAAACATCATTTGAAATTGTTTTGAAAAAATTGTCTTCTTATAGTGGTGGACGCCTCCAGTAAGCTGCCTGCAGGTGTGATGGATGGTCAGCTGATGGACCTGGGTAACTATGACCAGTGTCTCAGTGTGGAGGTGCCTCAACAGCTGTTTACAGGTCAACATTGCTTCATAGAGACACGGGGTTTAATGCCGGATGAGCTCGACACATTCAACTCAGGGGTGAGGTTCAATTGACTGGAAATATACAGGGTGTCCCATAAGTAAAGTGCCACACTGTAGGAAAAGGTTATATAGGTCAAATTTAAGGGAAAATCAAGAATAAAAGTTTTTCCAAAAATGTTTAATTAACCAGGTATTTGCCATTTTATATTTTCACTAGTTATTTATTATCTCCCACACCATTTATCGGATTTGACATCAACTTAACTTAAATTTGTATCTAAGTAAGACCATTTATGGAAAAAATTACCGGGATGAACTAACTTATCATTTTAAAACGGTGGCTATTTTATGGTAATTTTAGGGCATTTTTGGCGTTACACCTTAAATAGCGAATAATAAAAAGTGAGTTTGACGGTAAAATGTAAAAAATAACGCTTTAGAGTGAATTTTATTACCTATCTATTGACACCAAGGTCATACAAATCTATTGGTAAACAACGAAGCTTTAGGAGAAACTCTGGATGAAAACATACAACTTTCCACCTTATTATCTTAATGTTTGCCACGGATTCCACTGTAACTTTGTTGATTCTTAATAGATTTTTTACTTTGGTGTCAATAGATAGGTGTGCTTTTAAAACTCCTCAGATATACCTGTTCAATTCTTTAATTTTGTCGAAGAAACGAAGCCAGCAACCACGAGAAATACCTTGAGTCAAATTCAACGTGCGCTGAATCACTACTGATAATAAATCCTTGTTCTTAAATTAGAGGATACTTTCTAAACTGTTGTGTTTTCTTGTTGTGCCCAGCTTGAGTTCCAGCCTCTACGTGTAGACGTGGCCATGTCCTTGTGCGTCCCCTCCTCGTGTACTGCCAGAGATGTTCAGGTTCACATGGACGTCGCTCTCAACTCTGTAAACGCCTCAGCTCTTCTCCGAGACTCCAGCTGCTCTAACTCGAAGTCTTCAAGGTTTTCCAGAGCTGACTGTTTTGCTACGTAAGTCATCAATTTTATACTTTGTCCGTTTTTGCAATCGGCAGTTACTTACTTTCACCAGAGAAAGGCCGAAGGCAATAAACTTGCCAATCAACTGCGTCTACAAATTCCTGAAGGCGCCCAATGGCTCAAACGACTAAGGGTAGGCCCTGACGTGCACCACATTATGTCTTCGTTCACTCTAGCCTCGTAGCTATCTATAGAAATGAAACTTTGTGTTTATGCTTCGTCAAAACTGTTAAAATATGCTTGGATGACATTTCGTAGTAGATGAAATAATTTAGACTTTTTACGCTAATGCATACTGTACCAAGATGCATTTTTTACTTTACATAGTCAATTTCACAGTTCCTAGAGTCCTTGCGTTTTGTACATGCGTGACCATTTTATTTATAGATGACAGATTTCAAGAAAAATTAACTTTTCATTTAAATACAATAATAGCT
Source organism: Matsumurasca onukii (assembly GCA_018831715.1). NCBI lineage: Eukaryota > Metazoa > Arthropoda > Insecta > Hemiptera > Cicadellidae > Matsumurasca > Matsumurasca onukii. The sequence continues at coordinate 25,805,005 of CM032059.1, read as the reverse complement.
TTAAATATTAACCGTAGGCACATAAAATAAAATATATGTATATAGATTAGTTCGTATTAACGAATTTCTACATGATGAGGAAGAAGGTATATACATTTTAAAATGATTGGTAAAACACTTTTTTTATAATCCAATTAGAGAGTAAAATCTTAGTATGTATTGTTGTATTGGTATAATTTTCTTTTATATTCCAGATTTATATTTTTCTTCCTGATTGTACTTGTCGTTTCAAGTTCTTTGTACGATTGCTCAAACAATACAGGTAAGATTTTCTCATTAAGTTCGTTTACTCACGTTAATAGTTTCCAAAGTTTAAATTTACTTACCACTTTCAACAATACTGTGGCTGTTTTAAATTACTAGACATACGAGTATTGTATAAATAAGCGAGTAGTCCATTAAGTTTTAAAGTTTAGATGTTATAAAACAACTTTCTAGCTAATTTGTTCAGGTCTTTCAGATCATTACAATTCTAACCCACTAATAAATGATTGCATACAAGTTACTGAGTTGTAAGCTCAAGTATGTTTAGTTCAGATTATTGTTAAGTGTTTGATAAGAAAGTGTGTCAGAGGGAAGTTACTAAGGGAGAGTTAACCTGGACTAATGACAGAAAAGGAGAGGATTAACCTGGACTAATGACAGAAAAGGTTAGGATTAACCTGGACTAATGGCAGAAAAGGGTAGGATTAACCTGGACTAATGACAGAAATGAGAGTATTAACCTGGACTAATGACAGAAAAGGAAGATGCTGGACTAATGACAAAGAGATTAACCTGGACTAATGACAGAAAAGGAGAGTAACCTGGACTAATGACAGAAAATGAGAGGATGCTCCTGGACTAATGACAGAAAAGGAGGATGGGACTAACAGAAAAGATTAACCTGGACTAATGACAGAAAGGAGGACTAACCTGAACTAATGACAGAAAAGGGAGGATTAACCTGGACTAATGACAGAAAAAGAGAGGATTAACCTGGACTAATGACAGAACAGGAGAGGTTATGGACTAATGACAGAAAAGGAGAGGATTAACCTGGACTAATGACAGAAAAGGAGAGGGATTAACCTGGCAAATGACAGAAGGAGAGGATAGCAAATGACAGAAAGAGAGGATGCCTGGACTAATGACAGAAAAGGAGAGGATTAACCTGGACTAATGACAGAAAAGGAGAGGACTAACCTGGACTTATGACAGAAAGGAGAGGATTAACCTGGACTAATGACAGAAGAGAGGATTAACCTGACTAATGACAAAAAGGAGAGGATTAATGATGACAGAAAAGGAGAGGATTAACCTGGACTAATGACAGAAAAGGAGAGGATTAACCTGGACTAATGACAGAAAAGGAGAGGCTTAACCTGGACTAATGACAGAAAGGAGAGGAGTAACCTGGACTAATGACAGAAAAGAAGGATTAACCGGAACTGATGACAGAAAAGCTTACTCCGAAAGATGAAGTACGTTTGAACACAGAGAAAAGCGATCTTTTAATACGGCGTTAACATATGAGTACTTCACTGCAATTTAGCTCTAAGGCTTTCGCTGCCAGTGTCACAAATATAATCTAGTTCAAAATATCATAATAATTAGCTTGAGGTATTTCGGTATAGCTGTCGAGTACCATCTTCAGTCCCTGCTTGGCTGAAACTGAGCTTCTTGCTGTCTGCTATCGTATTGGTCGTATAACAACTAGTCCTGAAGAAGTCTTTTCGATAGTGTCACAGCCAATGAGAACATCGGCAGTTGGCATCCCTGCTCCAATGGACGGTTAACAGCCCTGTGACCGATAGGATAGCAGACAGCAAGTATCTCAGTTTCAGCCAATCAGTGACTGAAGATGGTACTCCACATCGGAACCGAAATATTTCAAGCAGAATATAATGATATTTTGACGCGTTGTCAATTGGAAAAACTAGATGAGCCTTCACTTGGTCGACCGGGCCTAGACGTAAATAATAATATGTCATATTTTCATCTGTATCTATGATCTCATGTTCGGATACATGATTTAAGCAGCTGGCCTTCAATTCTCCATTTGGCATTTGAAAAAAGTTCAAATGTCAAAGTTTTAAATCAAAATATGTGCTTTGGGTTTTATAGCGTGGTCAAATTGTTTTATATCATTAATCAGTAATACCGTGTATTAACAATGTGTACTTTTCATAATACACAGCTAAAGACAACGGCCAACAGAACATATCAAAAAGCATTGTAAAAAGGTGTATTGCCGTAAATGAATAAAAAAATAAGAGTTACTAATTTTAACGACCTTTCTCTGTGGCAAGATGTAGAGGAAAGCCTGATGACGAGTTTCTCTGTGTTTCGTAATACTCGTCAGCTGTTGGCTAAGGACCTGAACCCAGCCTCGGTGTTATGTCTTCACGGGATAAGAGTTCTGGCGATATCCTGGATACTGCTGGGACACAGGTTCTTGCATAACCTCCTGGCTCCCCAGTTCAGATTCAAGGACTTCGTACAAGTAAGAACAGGGTAGTGAACAAAATAGTTCTGGCAATAGACAGTATCAATTAGTTGCTAAGAGAGAATTGATAATGTTTCAGAAGATAGAAAATCACGCCCATGCATTTTGGTTAATTTTTGTAGAGCTAGCCAGCAACGAAAATAGTAGGATGAAAATTAAACTTATTCTAATGAACTTTAACTTTGTAGAGTTAAATAACTACTTGACATTATACAAACATCTAATACTGATTTTGAAAATCTTGAACTCAACAGGTGTATAGAGCGTCTTTTCGAACTATGAGGTTTCATCGCACAAAATAAAGATGAAAAGCACTGAATTTTGGACAATTACAAAGTTTATTTGTTAAATTAGAATTATAAGAAATTGAGTTTGATACATGTGTCGGAAATCTTCTTTTGTTTCTTTAGAGCCCAAACGGCGTTCAAAAGGGTTAAAGAATTTAATATGGGAAAATTTGCAAACTGTGTTTTACGTAGGTTAATGAACTAAAACATGGAAAATGTTTCTCGGGAAGCATAGAATCATTAGTGCTGCTGCATATAAAAAACTAGTTTTACCTTAGTGGTAGTCATTACCTGTAGGATGAAAGCATCACTTTGTGCCTATATCACTATATCACTATTTGAGATGCCGACCACTCTCATGAGGGTATTTTAAGGCAAATGTGTTGTGAAGGATGAGTGTGATGAGTGGTTGTAATTAGTTATGAGGTGTAGTCTTGTTACAAACTAAGGCCGACTCTTCCTTAGAATGGGTCATTAATTAATAGCCCAATGACCAATGGAAATACAAGGACCAACGGCTTAACGTGACTTCCGAACCACGCAGGTGATGGTCTGATATGTCTAAACGATGGTGGGAGTTGATGCGGGTATCATCAGATGATCACTGAGACTATCTGAGCCGCTTTAGACCTATATCATCCTCAAAACCTGACCTCCATGAAGCTGGATTACAGGACCACACCACGAGTCCCAGTCAACCACTATAAATTTTGTTGTATCAAATCAAATGTTTCATGGCGATTCTTTTATTTTACTTGTAATCTTTTAATACTTGTTTTGCTAAACAGTCTTTGTTGTATCAAATCTTTTCAGAACATTTTACTGCTGTAATCAATACTTGTTTTGCTCTTTTCAGAACATTGCCAACGTCTAACTAATGCAGCATGTTACGCTTTCCGTAGAGTTTTCTTCTTACTATCTGGGATGTTGGTCACATACAACTTTTCAAAGACCAGAAAAATGGGAAAACGTTTAAATACATCCAGTTTTGTAGTCATCGATATCGCAGGTAATGTATGTAGTATTTCGAATAAAGCCTGTAACATTTTAAAATGACGACTACGCTGATCTTGCAGTATTTTAAAGACTTTTAATATTACCTACTACTTACACTGAACATTCTAATTTACTTCCAAAGTCGTGTTACTAAAGACACAACTTAACTACCAAGACAAAGGAACATTTTCTCAATAATATTTACTACTCAACGAAAATTGTCTAAATACAAACCAAACATGAGCTTGAAGTTAAATTTGCAGTTGTATAATATCGATTTTCCTTTGGAACAATGAGATATTCATGCTGTTAGCCCCAGACCCGGGACCATGAAGCACCGATCCTGACCGCCAGAATACGCCAGATAATCTTTACATACGTAGACTTTATATACATTTGTATATATGTATATATGTGTGTAGTCTCTACAAGCCACATTTTCATCCGATTTTCACGAAATTTGGTACAAATGTTCCCTTTGAAAATATCTTGGTCAAGTTTGTTATTCAGCAAAATTGGGACACCGAAACCCCCCTGACGAGCGAACAGCCTCGTAACGCCCGTGGCAATAGAACGGCGAATGCCAAAACAAGGCTGTGAACGGAGCGAATTAGAGTAACAAATTACAAAGGAAATTTGATTCACTCATTCCAGTGCTGAGCTGCGTGTCGGCCTGGTTTTATTTTCAAAACTAATTCCAGGTTGACTCCTCCTCTAGCAGCCATGGTTCTACTGACAGCCACTCTTGCCATAAGACTCACCGACGGCCCAGTATGGGGTAAAGTGATGGAACTTCAACAAACCACTTGTCGTACTAACTGGTGGACCACACTTCTGTATGTCAACAATTACGTTCGAAATACCAAGATGGTATGTATAAGTTTAAAACTGTAAAAAAGATATTTGTAGAGTTAGGAAGTGTTTAAGTTTCTTGGTATTATCAAAGATTATGTTATAACCGCTTAACCGCTTTGCTACGTGTCGGTCTGATTTTGGTTATCACTTAGGTACAAGTAAAATAAGTTATTCACAAATAATTTAATACCTATGTGTTAGGCCTATACATTTAATTTTTCTAAATAAAACAGCAATTTGAAAAACTATAGAAAAAACAAAGGTTGTCAAAACTACTTGGAACCATTTGAAACATTTTAATCGTTCTTCAAAACGTATTTCATAGTTTTAAAACTTAAATGAATCTATTGTTTAATCATATACACAAATTTCTCTTGGAAAAGGCAGTCTCACTTGAGCTGATCGTGATTAACTGTTCTAGTGTATGATCCACACTTGGTTCTTATCAGCAGACTTGCAGATGCACCTTATCTCGCCAATATTTCTCTTGATTTTGCACAAACACCGCCGTCTAGGGTTCTTCTTGATTGGCACAGCAATATCTTCATCGATAGCAGCTGTTCTGTATGATACGATCAAGTCGGACTTTGTCTACATAGGAACCTTTCAAATGTAAGTATTCAATCTTAGCTGTCAGCAGGTAACCGTGTTATGCTTAAATTTAAACCTTATATTAATTTCGTATAAATAATTTATAGACAGCAGATCAATTGGTTACTGTCTGTAATACAGTACTATCAAAGTCAAACCTATTAATAGCAGCTGATTTACTTTTAGAGATCAGAGGAATCAAAAGCGTTTTATAAAATCCTACACTCAAATACAGTACAGAGCGACCTCTTTCCTTCTGGGTCTGCCTTGGCTACGCTGTGTCCAGAATCAAACAAGAAAAATGCTGCTTTGAACTATCCAAGGTACTGTAATAGTTAACAAACTAACTACTGAAACCACTTAATATTCAGACATGCTCAGAAAACCACTCTTCTTTGGCTTCATGTGTTTGTGTGGTACATAATTAAATGTGTTCAGTCCATAGTATTGTCTGTTTTTTTTATGTTTGGATCAATAAATTTGCAAATGCAATTGAAGCTTCATGGATCAGTCAAACTGTGGTATTTACTCGGCTTGTAATCGTGCCGTTATCTGATGTTTTTCAATAATAAATCATTTCGACGTGTCGAAAACTTGCACTTTTAAGCTTCCCAACACTTCCTAAGCCAACTAGAAGTTAACTAGAAGGTTTTATCTTGGAAGTCAATAAAAGTACGAACTTGAATTTCACAATCTATTAGTACAGAGGGGCCCGAAAAAAGATACTCGTCTTTTTATTAACTATAAAACTGATTTTACTTAAAACTATATTCTTAACATGTTTTCCGCCATTGAGTACGACACAAGTCATGCCATACATCTGAACACGTTTGCTACCATTTTGAACATTCTTGAAGAGTGATATGCATTAGAACTGATGATATGTTTTGCCTCAGAATTTCAGTACTTTGACGTAGTGGCCTGAAACACTTTTCCTTTAGTATTTCCCTCGAAAAAACACTAAGGATAATACAAGACTTCTTTTTTATTAAATATAAATATAATAACCCTTCTCATTCCTTTTTGTGGGAACACTACAAAAAATTGTTTCAGGTCCCCACTTCAAAGTGTTCAAAATATTTAGCTAAGCACAACATCTATTCAGTTCTAATGGATATCAATTTCTCAAAATTTGTCATGAATGGTTACATGTTAAAACGTATGGAATATGCCATACTCAATGGCAAAAACATGTTGAGCTTTAAGTCTTAAAAATGAAGTCAGTTATGTACGGCTCTTAAAAGATATCTATACTAATATACAAAAATGAGATGGTGTGTGTCTGTGTGTTTGTTCCTCAATCACGCAAATACCACTGGACCAATTTTAATGAAATTTTACAGAAATGTGGATTATATACCTGGCCAACACATAGGCTATTAACATGTTTGATAGTTTAATATTTTCAAGATGGCGGTTATTGGCGGGAGCTACTATGACTTTCACAAGGTAGCAAATTTACAATTTTCTTAAAATATACACACATTTATGTTAATAAAGCCCTAGAGGCGAAGCGCGGGTACTCTCTAGTACTCAATATAAATAGACAGTACCTTTTTTGGCCACTCTGTATAACCAATACTTTTTACAAACTAAATCCATGTACTGTATGATTGTTTTGCGTTTACAGGCCCAAGTGTGGATTGGATGGATTATCTCCTTTCTCACTATCATTGTCTCAGTGTTCAGTGTAGTCATTTTCTTAGACTCCAAATATGTTCACAACAACCTGGTAGACGCTGTGTCCCTGGTACTGCAGAGGTACGCATTCACTCTGGCCGTCGCTTGGATCATCCTGACCTGTGTCCTTGGTCACGGAGGTACGTTCAAACGTTCAACTATAATTTCGACTCAGCAGTTTTGGTACTTTTCATAAACAATATATGGGTGTTAACAACAAAATGTACTTTAGCTTTGAAATAACGGTTCAACTACGGTGTGATTGAAAAGTACCTTCTTTTAACGGAAACTATTAAAAACTTGATCAATTCAGGTATTTTTATTCAAAATAATGGTAGTGCAATACCATTTCATATCGTATATCAACAAATTAAGTTCGACCTCAGCATAGCTTACAGTGTTTGTAAGACACTTTGAACTTGTTTGCAAAGTTCTCATTTCGCCAAACTCGTAGGTCCAAATGAGAGTGCGTCGGGGCTCCTCTTACTCCAATACTGTCCGTTCTAATAACTTCTCTTGACAGTTCTTTATTGTTCTCCGGTCAATAAAAAGCATATCTGCCTTTTCGGCTCTCCACCACCGCTGAACTAACGCAATCGAATGCCAAACATCAGATCTTGATATCGTGAAGCAATTCTTATAGGCCGCTTTTAAACGTTACGACTTTTCGCCGTGCGTCGTATACTGCACGGCGCGAGTGAGTTTACATGGCAACATATAAGATAAGATAACTTTATTGCCGGACAAAATAAATTGAATTAGGCATCAAAAATGCATGAAATAGAATGACAAACAGAAACAGAAGTAACAAACATTGAAGTAAATACTATACGTAAGATTCATCTTCCCTTACTTATCAATATTCATCAATACTGTAGAATGTGTTCTTCACTAAAATTTTGTCAGGCTTCTCTTAAAAGTTCTAATGTTTTCACCTTTTTTAATTCTTCAGGCAAATTACGTATTGCTTATTTCAGGTAGTGATCATGACTTTTAGGAGATACGAGCTCAAGAAAGCTGCCTTGAGCAGAATCTCCTTGGTCGAATTCAAGCATTTCGATCATAGCGTACCTCGTAGTAGTTTGTATATCAAGTTTTGGTTTATATATTAAAATAATTTAGTTGGTGGAGATCTATGGCAACGTTCACCTGTAAGAAACCCTAACGAAACTGCACTTGGCTGAAATACATACTGCATTTAGTTTAGGACTGGAACAGTTGGAAACAATGCATTCACCCAAGTGTGAGGGCGTGTTGTGGTTGGCCAGGGCTCAAAAGTTGTACTTTGACCTGGAAGCATATTCCACTTTGGTCTTTGTCGTAAGATGTCCTTATTGTAACAATATTTACAAGTTGTTTCAATCATAGAGATTTTTCATCTTGAATTCAAGGTGGAAGCTTTTAAATGTCATATAAGGTATCACTAGAAAAGGTAACTTACTGTCCAAAAACTAAAAGTGGTTTGAATCAAGATTTAGACGTTTTTTTCCAAGAAATAATATCAGTAAGTTCCTCTCGTCTTAACCACCATAGATGTAAAATCTATGCTGGATTGTGACAAGCTCTTAATCATCTGACAAACTCCCAAACGAGATAAAAAAATACAAACTTCGAAATATTAAACACAAAAGTTTAAAAATTATTTGGTCCAAATAATTTTTACTGTAGAAAAATGTGTCAGTGCTACGTCATAAGCAGTTTTGATCTGAAAATAGTTTGACCGCAATATCTTAAGCTAGTTATTATGTTTTGACGCGTTGTGAACCGGAAGAACTAGATTAAAGTGTTTGTGTTGTTAAGTACGAGTATGTTGATTGTACACACAAAAACTAATCGTAAAACCCAATATCTCAATGAAGCGTAAATTTATCTGCCCGATACACCTCAGTAACTAGTTCTCTGGGGCGTAGGAGGCTAAGAAGTAAGGGAGGTTTAACATTACAAGACACAAGACATGTTACATTAACACAGTTCTGCTTTGATCTCTTGATTCTGAAGTGAGTAGCAAACATTCCTCTCGGCGTTACATTCCCACAATACTTGTGTAACTGCACCTGGCAATGTTGCTTTGAAATGTTGGCAAATGTGATTCAAGATATTTGAAACCACAGTGTAATTCTTACTTGCTAAAAGCCCATGACGTTAGCGTTTGAATGTTAGTTTCCCGTGCACACTTTGCTAGCAGAAGTTGATAGTCACGGCTTTAAATAAAAGTAACGTAACCTTAAGTAGTTATTATTGCAAAATATTACGAGAAACTAATTGTAAAAACATTTCTCAGCTGTTGCGAAATCAAATGAAAAAAGACAAATGCCAAAGTTCACCAAACCTGAACGAAACGTTTGTTGTACAATATGAATTGTCACTCTTTGTTTTGTATGGTGGCCATAGCTCACTGGTTTAGTGCGTGCTTCGCACTAAATCAGCCCGAGTTCGATTCCCGGGCGCGGTGATAACTTTCACGATGGCCACCTCTTGGGTAAATTTGAGGGGTTCTCTCCCCTGGTGTTTTTGCAAAGTATGTCAAAACAAACTTCAGGATCCTATAAAACATTTCCCAAAGGGTTTTCAAAATATTACATTTTTTTAAGTTAAGGTGATGGGGGGTTCACTTAAAACTCACCTTGTAAAGTAGAGATACTTAATACCTAACTTCCCAAATACAAGCGGATTGGTATAGCATGCGACTCCGGAGCTCACCACTCCGGTGGCGCGGGTTCGATCCCCGCAGTCATCACTTGCAATGTGTAATGTGACTAAACGGTGCCGCTAGGTAAAGGTCGAGGTTGAGTGGTAGAAAGGACTTTGTAGTCCTAACTTCGCCTCGTTAAACAAGACAAACTTTACCTTCACTTTACCTTTACAATACATTTATAAATTCTTAAAATATTCTACGACATCTGACTCTTTCCTGCAGACGGCAATAGAAATCAAGGTCTATGTCTTACGGAAATTCGCTAATAAAGCTTAGGTTTTTTGGTATCTTTTGGTTTGAAATTAAGCTCCCAACCAGCTTTGCCACAGGTAATTAAAATTTCTAATTGTAATTTTGTGATGAAGTCCTTGGCGTTATCGTGTCAAATTACTGAAATTATATGTTGATGACATGTAGATTGCAGGGTCTTACCTTTGTAAATCACTGTCTGGTGGATTATACACTTCACACGTAAGTTGAACGGTCATGGGTTGTGCACGTAGCTTGTGTCTTCTCCTTTCGTTCTTTTTGGTGCCCCTTTGGAAATGTACTGGTAGTGTTAGTGTTATGTCGTATTTTAAGAGGAATTATCACCCCAGAAAAGTTGCTCAAAACATGCTCTCGTAGTCCCCTGCTAAGAATGCTATTTTTGTGTGTAGAGATTAGAAAAGTTGTTTTCCATATTCTCAAATGTTGTCTATAGGTTTGTATAACCTGGATGTTACTTTTTAAATACCACGCAAAACTTGAAAAAATGTTTAAGTTGGCCAGAAATTGCTAATTTAAAAGTGTACAAGTTTTCACAAGCAGTTTTTGTCTTTGTCGTACATAAGGAACATAGAACCACCCGCACTTGTACGTTTCGGTTCATAAACGGCGTCGGAAACAGAGGACTAGGAAACCATGGTTACCACTTTTTGAGTAAGTGGAGCAAAGTTGGAATATCGCTACTACCAATTTGTTTGACTTGCGGCACGCGTGACTCTTCAAAGAACTGAGACAGACAAGACAACGCAGTAGCGGTTCTAGTAAGAACCAGTGTTTATGAAATAGAATATAAACTTGGACCTACCCTTCGTCCACCGGGAACCGTGAGAGAAATAATCAGTTATCCACTACTTCAGTGGTAAACATGGTGGTTGCTTGGTTGACTAATACTCTTAACGTCAAAGTTTAAGGAAAATAAAGGCAACATTAATCAATAAAGGTTGTGCCATAAGATAAGTGACAAACTTCGAGAGATGGTTGTATGGAAGAAAATAAAGAAAATATTATTAATAATACGTGCCTCCAAAATAGTTTCCTAGTTTACAGGCCTATTTTCTTTCACAAATTATTGTTTACTCCCTTTACCGATTACCCAATACTAGAAGACACAGATTTCGATACCAATTTTAATCTGAAACAACTTAAGTCTAGGTTGTTATTTAGTTTTCCTGCTCTGTTTCGTTTTAATGTCAATTGCCAACAGCGTTAATTTACTTAAAACTCATTTTTATACCTAGATGTTTTGTATTATCTTACCATGTTTACTGGACTTATGCATATCATTGTTGTAATTTTATTGAATTCTATAATGTGAAATACCCTTAGAAACTTGTATTGTATGTCTTTGTTTAAAACGTGTCAAGAATCTATGCCTGACGTCGTACGAATCTTGCTTGGTCAGTGATATTAAGATAAAGTGATGACTTGCAAGTAAAGAACTCTCACGAAGTCCTTCCCAATTATGGACAATTGTTCTGGTCTTATGTCTATCCGAGCATTTTTCCATTTATAAAAACATGCATTCACCTTAACGAAGTGAGAACTTGTTAGGCAGCATAATAACGATAACATGTATGCTATTTTTCATTTTTGGGATAAAATTGGCTATACAATTTCGCAATAATATTTAACGATTTAAATTTCAAAATAAATTGCCGAGCTTTAAAACTTTACTTGTAGAAAACCCTGAATAAACAGTAGGTTTGGTTTAAATATGCATCACACAAATATGTTGATTCTCTTGTGTATTTATCATTGCAGTGGCAGACAAGATAGACGATTTACTGCCCAAGATGATGGTCAGACTCCAGGAGGTGAGTTCGGTGTTGGCTCCTATACCTGAAGACTTGGCGGCAGAGGCTGCGTACAACCTGGCCTCCAACTACATACCAGTAGACTCTGAGACTGAATTGTGTCGCAACCACAGCAATCTGCTCTTTGAGAGCTTCCTCAAGAGAGAGTTATGGGCTCAAAGTAAGTGTTTCGTTATGTAATCAGTGAAGCGTACTGGAAATAAGAACTCTGTACTCTTCCGTCTAAGGACGCGTGTCTGCTATGTACGAGCAGCGCACCACTTGCTCGACACTCTCGCTATCCTGTCTTGAGTGGACCCCGTCACTGCTATCGGGGCAGCGCGTGGTGCAGTGCGCGTAGAAGTAACTGTGAACACGCATGTGTGAGTGCTCGGGCACAGTACATGATTTCCTCAAAGTACATTTTCAAACCAACCTTTAAAAATCAAGCTATTCACTTCCTACATCGACATATATGTATAAACTCTGTGGTTGTTGTGGTTCGTGAGTACCAAACAAACATCATTTGAAATTGTTTTGAAAAATTTGTCTTCTTATAGTGGTGGACGCCTCCAGTAAGCTGCCTGCAGGTGTGATGGATGGTCAGCTGATGGACCTGGGTAACTATGACCAGTGTCTCAGTGTGGAGGTGCCTCAACAGCTGTTTACAGGTCAACATTGCTTCATAGAGACACGGGGTTTAATGCCGGATGAGCTCGACACATTCAACTCAGGGGTGAGGTTCAATTGACTGGAAATATACAGGGTGTCCCATAAGTAAAGTGCCACACTGTAGGAAAAGGTTATATAGGTCAAATTTAAGGAAAATCAAGAATAAAAGTTTTTCCAAAAATGTTTAATTAACCAGGTATTTGCCATTTTATATTTTCACTAGTTATTTATTATCTCCCACACCATTTATCGGATTTGACATCAACTTAACTTAAATTTGTATCTAAGTAAGACCATTTATGGAAAAATTACGGGATGAACTAACTTATCATTTTAAAACGGTGGCTATTTTATGGTAATTTTAGGGCATTTTTGGCGTTACACCTTAAATAGCGAATAATAAAAAGTGAGTTTGACGGTAAAATGTAAAAAATAACGCTTTAGAGTGAATTTTATTACCTATCTATTGACACCAAGGTCATACAAATCTATTGGTAAACAACGAAGCTTTAGGAGAAACTCTGGATGAAAACATACAACTTTCCACCTTATTATCTTAATGTTTGCCACGGATTCCACTGTAACTTTGTTGATTCTTAATAGATTTTTACTTTGGTGTCAATAGATATGTGCTTTTAAAACTCCTCAGATATACCTGTTCAATTCTTTAATTTTGTCGAAGAAACGAAGCCAGCAACCACGAGAAATACCTTGAGTCAAATTCAACGTGCGCTGAATCACTACTGATAATAAATCCTTGTTCTTAAATTAGAGGATACTTTCTAAACTGTTGTGTTTTCTTGTTGTGCCCAGCTTGAGTTCCAGCCTCTACGTGTAGACGTGGCTGCTTGTGCGTCCCCTCCTCGTGTACTGCCAGAGATGTTCAGGTTCACATGGACGTCGCTCTCAACTCTGTAAACGCCTCAGCTCTCCCGAGACTCCAGCTGCTCTAACTCGAAGTCTTCAAGGTTTTCCAGAGCTGACTGTTTTGCTACGTAAGTCATCAATTTTATACTTTGTCCGTTTTGCAATCGGCAGTTACTTACTTTCACCAGAGAAAGGCCGAAGGCAATAAACTTGCCAATCAACTGCGTCTACAAATTCCTGAAGGCGCCCAATGGCTCAAACGACTAAGGTAGGCCCTGACGTGCACCACATTGTTCACTCTAGCCTCGTAGCTATCTATAGAAATGAAACTTTGTGTTTATGCTTCGTCAAAACTGTTAAAATATGCTTGGATGACATTTCGTAGTAGATGAAATAATTTAGACTTTTAGTTTTGCTAAGACACAGTTCCTTGTTTCAAGTTACTAGATTTTTACAAAGACTATGCATAGTTTGTAAGTTAAAATTGAGTTTGAATGTCTTTGATTTCGTTATTATTAACTATATATAAATTATTACAGTTAAATGATACTGACATTAAAACACATTGTACTTTTCTAAGATACGTTGTTAACATTAGTAGAAATATTTAAGTAAGACATAATTAACTTATATATAACAGTTTGTATAAATACAATGAATTTCTATAACAGTTTGTATTCAATAATATTAAAACAGACTGTGTAGTTGCATTTGATAATCATTACAAATTAAATAAATCATTCTTATCTTAGTTTATGAATTAGAGAACTTTAAACAAAGAACAATATAGTATTTATATATTAAGTGATTGGTATAATAATGCTTTAATAACCAAAGATTTATAAGTATTTTTCAATTCACTGCAATTATGTTCGTTACTTAGTCGTAGCTATCTATAAAATGAAACTTTGTGTTTATGCTTCGTCAAACTGTTAAAATATGCTTGGATGACATTTCGTAGTAGATGAAATAATTTAGACTTTTACGCTAATGCATACTGCACTAGATGCATTTTTACTCTTTATAGTCAATTTCACAGTTCCTAGAGTCCTTGTGTTTTGTACATGCGTGACCATTTTATTTATGTATGACAGATTTCAAGAAAAATTAACTTTTCATTAAATACAATAATAGTTTAAATATTAACCTAGGCAATACAAAAATATATGTATATAGATTAGTTCATTAACGAATTTCTACATGATAGGAAGAAGGTATATACATTTTAAAATGATTAAAACACTTTTTTATAATCCAATTAGAGAGTAAAATCTTAGTATGTATTGTTGTATTGGTATAATTTTCTTTATATTCAGATTTATATTTTTCTTCCTGATTGTAATTGTCGTTTCAAGTTCTTTGTACGATTGTCAAAATACAGGTAAGATTTTCTCATTAAGAGTTTACTAATGTTCAAAAAGAAATTTACTACACTTTCAACAAGTAATGTTGAAATTACTAGAATAAGGGATGCTAGAGTCCATTAAGTTTTAAAGTTTAGATGTTATAAACAACTTTCTAGGCTAATTTGTTCAGGTCTTCTCATTACAATTTTAACCCACTAATAAATGATTGCATAAGTTACTGGTTAAAGCTCCAAGTATGTTTAGTTCAGATTATTGTTAAGTGTTTGATAAGAAAGTGTGTCAGAGGGAAGTTACTAAAAGGAGAGGATTAACCTGGACTAATGACAGAAAAGGAGAGGATTAACCTGGACTAATGACAGAAAAGGAGAGGATTAACCTGGACTAATGACAGAAAAGGAGAGGATTAACCTGGACTAATGACAGAAAATGAGAGGATTAACCTGGACTAATGACAGAAAGGAGAGGACTAACCTGGACTAATGACAGAAAAGGAGAGGATTGCTGGACTAATGACAGAAGGAAAGGATTAACCTGGACTAATGAGAAAAGAGAGGATTAACCCAACTAATGACAGAAAAGGAGAGGATTAACCTGGACTAATGACAGAAAGGAGAGGATTAACCTGACCAATGACAGAAAAGGAGAGGATTAACCTGGACTAATGACAGAAAAGGAGGATTAACCTGGACTAATGACAGAAAAGGAGAGGATTAACCTGGACTAATGACAGAAAAGGAGAGGAGCTGGACTAAACAGGAGAGGATTAACCTGGCAAATGACAGAAAAGGAGAGGATTAACCTGGACTAATGACAGAAAAGGAGAGGATTAACCTAGACTAATGACAGAAAAGGAGAGGATTAACCTGGACTAATGACAGAAAAGGAGAGGATTAACCTGGACTAATGACAGAAAAGGAGAGGATTAACCTGGACTAATGACAGAAAAGGAGAGGATTAACCTGGACTAATGACAGAAAAGGAGAGGATTAACCTGGACTAATGACAGAAAAGGAGAGGATTAACCTGGACTAATGACAGAAAAGGAGAGGAGTAACCTGGACTAATGACAGAAAAGGAGAGGATTAACCGGAACTGATGACAGAAAAGGAGCTTACTCCGAAAAGATGAAGTACGTTTGAACACAGAGAAAAGCGATCTTTCAATACGGCGTTAACATATGAGTACTTCACTGCAATTTAGCTCTAAGGCTTTCGCTGCCAGTGTCACAAATATAATCTAGTTCAAAATATCATAATAATTAGCTTGAGGTATTTCGGTATAGCTGTCGAGTACCATCTTCAGTCCCTGCTTGGCTGAAACTGAGCTTCTTGCTGTCTGCTATCGTATTGGTCGTATAACAACTAGTCCTGAAGTCTTTTCGATAGTGTCACAGCCAATGAGAACATCGGCAGTTGGCATCCCTGCTCCAATGGACGGTTAACAGCCCTGTGACCGATAGGATAGCAGACAAAGTATCTCAGTTTCAGCCAATCAGTGACTGAAGATGGTACTCACATCGGAACCGAAATATTTCAAGCAGAATATAATGATATTTTGACGCGTTGTCAATTGGAAAAACTAGATGAGCCTTCACTTGGTCGACCGGGCCTAGACGTAAATAATAATATGTCATATTTTCATCTGTATCTATGATCTCATGTTCGGATACATGATTTAAGCAGCTGGCCTTCAATTCTCCATTTGGCATTTGAAAAAGTTCAAATGTCAAAGTTTTAAATCAAAATATGTGCTTTGGGTTTTATAGCGTGGTCAAATTGTTTTATATCATTAATCAGTAATACCGTGTATTAACAATGTGTACTTTTCATAATACACAGCTAAAGACAACGGCCAACAGAACATATCAAAAGCATTGTAAAAGGTGTATTGCCGTAAATGAATAAAAAAAATAAGAGTTACTAATTTTAACGACCTTTCTCTGTGCAAGATGTAGAGGAAAGCCTGATGACGAGTTTCTCTGTGTTTCGTAATACTCGTCAGCTGTTGGCTAAGGACCTGAACCCAGCCTCGGTGTTATGTCTTCACGGGATAAGAGTTCTGGCGATATCCTGGATACTGCTGGGACACAGGTTCTTGCATAACCTCCTGGCTCCCAGTTCAGATTCAAGGACTTCGTACAAGTAAGAACAGGGTAGTGAACAAAATAGTTCTGGCAATAGACAGTATCAATTAGTTGCTAAGAGAGAATTGATAATGTTTCAGAAGATAGAAAATCACGCCCATGCATTTTGGTTAATTTTTGTAGAGCTAGCCAGCAACGAAAATAGTAGGATGAAAATTAAACTTATTCTAATGAACTTTAACTTTGTAGAGTTAAATAACTACTTGACATTATACAAACATCTAATACTGATTTTGAAAATCTTGAACTCAACAGGTGTATAGAGCGTCTTTTCGAACTATGAGGTTTCATCGCACAAAATAAAGATGAAAAGCACTGAATTTTGGACAAGTACAAAGTTTATTTGTTAAATTAGAATTATAAGAAATTGAGTTTGATACATGTGTCGGAAATCTTCTATTGTTTCTTTAGAGCCCAAACGGCGTTCAAAAGGGTTAAAGAATTTAATATGGGAAAATTTGCAAACTGTGTTTTACGTAGGTTAATGAACTAAAACATGGAAAATGTTTCTCGAAGCATAGAATCATTAGTGCTGCTGCATATAAAACTAGTTTTACCTTAGTGGTAGTCATTACCTGTAGGATGAAAGCATCACTTTGTGCCTATATCACTATATCACTATTTGAGATGCCGACCACCTCATGAGGGTATTTTAAGGCAAATGTGTTGTGAAGGATGAGTGTGATGAGTGGTTGTAATTAGTTATGAGGTGTAGTCTTGTTACAAACTAAGGCCGACTCTTCCTTAGAATGGGTCAATAATTAATAGCCCAATGACCAATGGAAATACAAGGACCAACGGCTTAACGTGACTTCCGAACCACGCAGGTGATGGTCTGATATGTCTAAACGATGGTGGGAGTTGATGCGGGTATCATCAGATGATCACTGAGACTATCTGAGCCGCTTTAGACCTATATCATCCTCAAAACCTGACCTCCATGAAGCTGGATTACAGGACCACACCACGAGTCCCAGTCAACCACTTAAATTTTTTGTATCAAATCAAATGTTTCATGGCGATTCTTTTATTTTACTGCTGTAATCTTTTTAATACTTGTTTTGCTAAACACTTTTGCATACTTTCAGAACATTGCCAACGTGTCTTTGGCTCTAATGCAGCATGTTACGCTTTCCGTAGAAGTTTTCTTCTTACTATCTGGGATGTTGGTCACATACAACTTTTTCAAAGACCAGAAAAATGGGAAAACGTTTAAATACATCCAGTTTTGTAGTCATCGATATCGCAGGTAATGTATGTAGTATTTCGAATAAAGCCTGTAACATTTTAAAATGACGACTAAACGCTGATCTTGCAGTATTTTAAAGACTTTTTAATATTACCTACTACTTACACTGAACATTCTAATTTACTTCCAAAGTCGTGTAACACTTACTAAAGACACAACTTAACTACCAAGACAAAGGAACATTTTCTCAATAATATTTACTACTCAACGAAAATTGTCTAAATACAAACCAAACATGAGCTTGAAGTTAAATTTGCAGTTGTATAATATCGATTTTCCTTTGGAACAATGAGATATTCATGCTGTTAGCCCCAGACCCGGGACCATGAAGCACCGATCCTGACCGCCAGAATACGCCAGATAATCTTTACATACGTAGACTTTATATACATTTGTATATATGTGTGTAGTCTCTACAAGCCACATTTTCATCCGATTTTCACGAAATTTGGTACAAATGTTCCCTTTGAAAATATCTTGGTCAAGTTTGTTATTCAGCAAAATTGGGACACCGAAACCCCCCTGACGAGCGAACAGCCTCGTAACGCCCGTGGCAATAGAACGGCCGAATGCCAAAACAAGGCTGTGAACGGAGCGAATTAGAGTAAAAAATTACAAAGGAAATTTGATTCACTCATTCCAGTGCTGAGCTGCGTGTCGGCCTGGTTTTTATTTTCAAAACTAATTCCAGGTTGACTCCTCCTCTAGCAGCCATGGTTCTACTGACAGCCACTCTTGCCATAAGACTCACCGACGGCCCAGTATGGGGTAAAGTGATGGAACTTCAACAAACCACTTGTCGTACTAACTGGTGGACCACACTTCTGTATGTCAACAATTACGTTCGAAATACCAAGATGGTATGAATAAGTTTAAAACTGTAAAAAAGATATTTGTAGAGTTAGGAAGTGTTTAAGTTTCTTGGTATTATCAAAGATTATGTTATAACCGCTTAACCGCTTTGCTACGTGTCGGTCTGATTTTGGTTATCACTTAGGTACAAGTAAAATAAGTTATTCACAAATAATTTAATACCTATGTGTTAGGCCTATACATTTAATTTTTCTAAATAAAACAGCAATTTGAAAAACTATAGAAAAAACAAAAGGTTGTCAAAAACTACTTGGAACCATTTGAAACATTTTAATCGTTCTTCAAAACGTATTTCATAGTTTTTAAAACTTAAATGAATCTATTGTTTAATCATATACACAAATTGCTCTTGGAAAAGGCAGTCTCACTTGAGCTGATCGTGATTAACTGTTCTAGTGTATGATCCACACTTGGTTCTTATCAGCAGACTTGCAGATGCACCTTATCTCGCCAATATTTCTGTTGATTTTGCACAAACACCGCCGTCTCGGGTTCTTCTTGATTGGCACAGCAATATCTTCATCGATAGCAGCTGTTCTGTATGATACGATCAAGTCGGACTTTGTCTACATAGGAACCTTTCAAATGTAAGTATTCAATCTTAGCTGTCAGCAGGTAACCGTGTTATGCTTAAATTTAAACCTTATATTAATTTCGTATAAATAATTTATAGACAGCAGATCAATTGGTTACTGTCTGTAATACAGTACTATCAAAGTCAAACCTATTAATAGCAGCTGATTTACTTTTAGAGATCAGAGGAATCAAAAGCGTTTTATAAAATCCTACACTCAAATACAGTACAGAGCGACCTCTTTCCTTCTGGGAATCTGCCTTGGCTACGCTGTGTCCAGAATCAAACAAGAAAAATGCTGCTTTGAACTATCCAAGGTACTGTAATAGTTAACAAACTAACTACTGAAACCACTTAATATTCAGACATGCTCAGAAAACCACTCTTCTTTGGCTTCATGTGTTTGTGTGGTACATAATTAAATGTGTTCAGTCTATAGTATTTTCTGTTTTTTTTTTATGTTTGGATCAATAAATTTGCAAATGCAATTGAAGCTTCATGGATCAGTCAAACTGTGGTATTTACTCGGCTTGTAATCGTGCCGTTATCTGATGTTTTTCAATAATAAATCATTTCGACGTGTCGAAAACTTGCACTTTAAGCTTCCCAACACTTCCTAAGCCAACTAAAAGTTAACTAGAAGGTTTTATCTTGGAAGTCAATAAAAGTACGAACTTGAATTTCACAATCTATTAGTACAGAGGGGCCCGAAAAAAGATACTCGTCTTTTTATTAACTATAAAAACTGATTTTACTTAAAACTATATTCTTAACATGTTTTCCGCCATTGACACAAGTCATGCCATACATCTGAACACGTTTGCTACCATTTCTGAACATTCTTGAAGAGTGATATGCATTAGAACTGATGATATGTTTGCCTCAGAATTTCAGTACTTTGACGTAGTGGCCTGAAACACTTTTCCTTTAGTATTTCCCTCGAAAAACACTAAGGATAATACAAGACTTCTTTTTTATTAAATATAAGTATAATAACCCTTCTCATTCCTTTTTGTGGGAACACTACAAAAAATTGTTTCAGGCCCCCACTTCAAAGTGTTCAAAATATTTAGCTAAGCACAACATCTATTCAGTTCTAATGGATATCAATTTCTCAAAATTTGTCATGAATGGTTACATGTTAAAACGTATGGAATATGCCGTACTCAATGGCAAAAACATGTTGAGCTTTAAGTCTTTAAAATGAAGTCAGTTATGTACGGCTCCTAAAAGATATCTATACTAATATATAAAATGAGATGGTGTGTGTCTGTGTGTTTTTTCCTCAATCACGCAAATACCACTGGACCAATTTTAATGAAATTTTACAGAAATGTGGATTATATACCTGGCCAACACATAGGCTATTAACATGTTTGATAGTTTAATATTTTCAAGATGGCGGTTATTGGCGGGAGCTACTATGACTTTCACAAGGTAGCAAATTTACAATTTTCTTAAAATATACACACATCTATGTTAATAAAGCCCTGAGGCGAAGCGCGGGTACTCTCAGCTAGTACTCAATATAAATAGACGAGTACCTTTTTTTGGCCACTCTGTATAACCAATACTTTTTACAAACTAAATCCATGTACTGTATGATTGTTTTGCGTTTACAGGCCCAAGTGTGGATTGGATGGATTATCTCCTTTCTCACTATCATTGTCTCAGTGTTCAGTGTAGTCATTTTCTTAGACTCCAAATATGTTCACAACAACCTGGTAGACGCTGTGTCCCTGGTACTGCAGAGGTACGCATTCACTCTGGCCGTCGCTTGGATCATCCTGACCTGTGTCCTTGGTCACGGAGGTACGTTCAAACGTTCAACTATAATTTCGACTCAGCAGTTTTGGTACTTTACATTAAACAATATGGGGTGTTAACAACAAAAATGTACTTTAGCTTTGAAATAACGGTTCAACTACGGTGTGATTGAAAAGTACCTTCTTTTTTTAACGGAAACTATTAAAAACTCATTGATCAATTCAGGTATTTTTATTCAAAATAATGGTAGTGCAATACCATTTCATATCGTATATCAACAAATTAAGTTCGACCTCAGCATAGCTTACAGTGTTTGTAAGACACTTTGAACTTGTTTGCAAAGTTCTCATTTCGCCAAACTCGTAGGTCCAAATGAGAGTGCGTCGGGGCTCCTCTTACTCCAATACTGTCCGTTCTAATAACTTCTTTTGACAGTTCTTTATTGTTCTCCGGTCAATAAAAAGCATATTTGCCTTTTCGGCTCTCCACCACCGCTGAACTAACGCAATCGAATGCCAAACATCAGATCTTGATATCGTGAAGCAATTCTTATAGGCCGCTTTTAAACGTTACGACTTTTCGCCGTGCGTCGTATACTGCACGGCGCGAGTGAGTTTGATTACAATGGCAACATATAAGATAAGATAACTTTATTGCCGGACAAAATAAATTGAATTAGGCATCAAAAATGCATGAAATAGAATGACAAACAGAAACAGAAGTAACAAACA
This sequence comes from Matsumurasca onukii, assembly GCA_018831715.1. Lineage (NCBI taxonomy): Eukaryota > Metazoa > Arthropoda > Insecta > Hemiptera > Cicadellidae > Matsumurasca > Matsumurasca onukii. The sequence continues at coordinate 25,783,110 of CM032059.1, read as the reverse complement.
TTGAAGTAAATACTATACGTAAGATTCATCTTCCCTTACTTATCCAATATTCATCAATACTGTAGAATGTGTTCTTCACTAAAATTTTGTCAGGCTTCTCTTAAAAGTTCTAATGTTTTACCTTTTTTTAATTCTTCAGGCAAATTGTAGTAAATTTTCACTAAATTATAAATTGTATGATTTTTGTAAAACGATGTGTTGTGACTTGGTATTGCTAATTTGTTCTTGTTCTTCAAAACTTTTAATAAAATTTTGTTTTAGTTCATAAAAATTGTTTCTGAGAAAAATCATACATTCCAAAATATACATCGATGTTAGGGTTAGTATTTGGTTTAATTTGAATAGAGTTCTACAAGAATAATTGTTCTTCTTCGTAAAATAGCTCGTACGCCGTTTTTTGTAAAATAAATAAGTGATCAAAGCTTGCTTTATTAGCATTGCCCCAGATGACTATGGCATACTTTAGTTTTGATACAACTAGACCTTAATATATTGACAGTAATGTAGGTGTAGTACGAAATTTTGAAAGTCTTCTAATAAGAAAAATGGTTGATGACACCTTTTTGCACAAAGAGTTAATATGTTGGTCGAATCGAAGGTTGCTATCAATTTTGGGTCCTAAAAGTTCACTAAGTTATGGGATAGAATTTCTTCATTATCAATTGCAATTAAATTTAGATGTCTCAATATAGAGCTGTTCAGACGTGCCGGCGCACGGCGACAATTCGTATCGTTTGAAAGTGGCCTTACTCTTTCCTCAATAATTAATAAATCATCCATTTTACAAACTTCATTGATCAAAGCAAACACACTGTCAATAATGGTAGTAAACATCCTTTCATCATCAGTCTGTTTTTGTATTTTCATTAATCAAATGGTGTAGCTACAGTTAAAGAAACCAAATAGGGAGTTACTTTTCTATCGCACTACGAGCTTTTATAATAACAATATTTTTATTAGAGTGCCTAAACCAAATTGATCTTAAAATATAAAATGTTCAATGCGATTTTATTTATTTCTTACAGTTGTTTATGTTTCAGGCAGGGTGAACGACATGTTGAGCTGGCAAGGGTGGGTTCCTTTGTCACGTCTTAGCTACGGCATATTTCTGGTACACTATCTGCTACAAGACGTTCACACTTTTAGAACAAGGGTTCCTTTAACGCTATCTGCAGGAAATACGGTAATATTACAATTAGTCTTCGTTGTGAAACTTATATATGTACAACATGAACAACAGATCTTGTTACTTTAGTGATCCTTTGTTTGAAGTTTCTTATTGAAGATGGCACAATTTCTGAGGTTAGAATATTATTATGGACGTTTTTGTTTGAACAAAAAGTACACGACGTTTCGGGGTCTGGAATTTTACCCCGTCTCCAGGTGAAACGTAAGCTAAAACATAACACAAAGCATTAGAAAATTAGCTATCCTAAAGTAATCAGCGCAAACTGACCAGTTACCCATAACCAAGTAACCTTATTGTTATCAATTTCCTTTGAAGAAATGAGATACTCAAGCCGTCAGCATGGTAAGACCCAGACCCGGGACCGTGAAATAAGAACCAATCCTGACCCCCAGAACACAATTTAAGCATGTTTACAAGACTTTATATACATATGTATATATGTACTCTCCACAGGTCGCATTTTCTATATATTTGTGCGGGTACCAAAAGCTATTTCTGTGAACTAGTTTAATTATTCTCTCCTTTCTGTAGGATAAAAGATTTAGTTTATTTATGCATCGGAACTATTACCCCAAAATACTATTTAGTCTTTTTATCACTCTAGAAGCACTCGAAGTAGATGTTTAATGATCACATTATCGTTTCAACTACACTTTTAAGTCTTTTGCTTTAACAGCAAACGACTACCGACATTTTAAAAAACAAGTCGAATGTGTTTACTTTAGTTTAAATTGTTCACAATGGTAACACCCAGGCATTGAACATTTTAATTAAGTCCAAACTGTAACTATTTGTTGCCTAACACTATTCAAGTAACACTAAAAGTTAGTTATATTTTGCATTTCATAAATTTAAAATACTCCATTTGTTTGTAATTAACAATGTTTACTTTGATTCTTATTTGTTTACAGTGGTTTCTGTTTACGGCTGATTTCGCAGTGAGCTCTTTTCTTGCCGCTGTTCTCTACCTCTTCGTAGAAGCTCCGTTTGTCAACATGTTTAAACATTTAAATGTTTGATAGTTTAAGTAGCAAATATATCATCTTTTCACATTAATGGTGTGTTTAAGTTAATAACTGTTTTAGGCGAATTTTGTACATGTATCTAGACACTAATATTTCGTACAACCTCCCCTTTACTCTCAAAGGGGAGAGTAAAGATGCCAAAACTTTGATGCCAAACTTAAATAGTTTTATCTCATATTATTATCAGACATATTATATTATTTTTAGGCATATCAGACCATCACCTACGTGGTTCGGAAGTCACGTTAAGCCGTTGGTCCTTGTATTTCCATTGGTCATTGGGCTATTAATTAATGACCCATTCTAAGGAAGAGCCGGCCTTAGTTTGTAACAAGACTACACCTCATAACTCATTACTACCACTCATCCTTCACCACATATTTGCCTTAAAATACCCTCATGAGAGTGGTTGGCATCTCAAATAGTGATTTAGTGATTTATCTCTATAATGATTGATATTTCTTTAAAATGTAGTAAGGTATTAAGGCTTGTCAAAGGACGGATCTGTGAGAATGTTGTTCAATTTAGTTAAGTTTCCAGCGTGTTTTCAAGCAGTGGAACAAAATGAAAATGCTTGAACAGAGAAACGGACATATTTAAGCCAACCAGAGGTCTTTTAGGCCCAAATGAGAGGTTCATTGAAAACGGAATTCTGTTACCTTTGATGTTGCTGAGGATTTACTTTATATTCTCTCCACACTCTCTGTCGTGCTGGTTTTGTAATTAATATCTCTGAAGTGTCGAGTTAGTGGAAAATCTTACAAATATCTACGTGTTCTTTCATTATCGGATGTCCATTGGAAAAATGAGATATTCATGACATCAGCATGGTAAAATCCTGGCCCGGGACCGTGAAATGAGATATTCATGCCATCAGCATGGTAAAATCCTGGCCCGGGACCGTAAAATGAGATATTCATGACATCAGCATGGTAAAATCCTGGCCCGGGACCGTGAAATGAGATATTCATGCCATCAGCATGGTAAAATCCTGGCCCGGGACCGTGAAATGAGATATTCATGCCATCAGCATGGTAAAATCCTGGCCCGGGACCGTGAAATGAGATATTCATGCCATCAGCATGGTAAAATCCTGGCCCGGGACCGTAAAATGAGATATTCATGACATCAGCATGGTAAAATCCTGGCCCGGGACCGTGAAATGAGATATTCATGCCATCAGCATGGTAAAATCCTGGCCCGGGACCGTGAAATGAGATATTCATGCCATCAGCATGGTAAAATCCTGGCCCGGGACCGTGAAATGAGATATTCATGACATCAGCATGGTAAAATCCTGGCCCGGGACCGTGAAATGAGATATTCATGCCATCAGCCTGCCCGGGATGGTAAAATCCTGGCCCGGGACCGTGAAATGAGATATTCATGCCATCAGCATGGTAAAATCCTGGCCCGGACCATCAGCATGAAATGAGATATTCATGCCATCAGCATAGTAAAATCCTGACCGTGAAATGAGATATTCATGCCATCAGCATCCTGCCCGGACCGTAGAGATATTCATGGTAAAATCCTGCCCGGGACCGTAAATGAGATATTCTGGTAAAGGCCTCATCAGCATCCATGCATAGGCCATGAAATGAGATATTCATGCCATCCATGAAAATCCTGGGGACCGTGAAATGTATTCATGCCATCAGCATGGTAAATCCTGCCCGGGACCGTGAAATGAGATATTCATGCCATCAGCATGGTAAAATCCCGGACCAAAATGAGATATTCATGACGAAATGAAAAATGAGATATCATGCCATCATTCATGTGAATGAGATATTCAGCCATCAGCATGGTAAAATCCTGGCCCGGGACCGTGAAATGAGCAATAGTCCTGACCCCCAGAACATGTTTTGAGTATTTTAATCTTTGTGTACGTCCGTTCGTATGTACAAGTCGCATTTTTTGTCAGATTTTTATTAAATTTGGTACAAATACAACTTTGTTGTTCCAAACCGAAATACTTTGATGATATGGTTTGATAGCTTGAGATAAACGGCGAAAATAATCAAAACAAACCACGAGGGTGAACAGGATCTGTCGGAACACCTGAATATATTGAATATTTATCACTGACCCATTACGTCTAATATAGGTCTCATGAGACAAGCCTGCTGCTGAACATTATGTACCTTTGTAACTCCGATAGGCATAACATTTCCTTACAAATGACACCATAACAATTGTGCAGTGACAACTAATAACATGTCACCCTGTACTATTAATAATGTATAATACAATAATGTATACGAGTCGTGAACAGTGTCGTAGTTCAAAAATTAAATTTCTTTCAGATTTAAATTAAGATTTACTCAAATAAAACAACAACACAAATTGCAGTATAGTTCTATGGTTCTACACTAGACAATTATACAGGGTTAGGCAAAAGTGTGGAAACGCCTTTATAACTTTTTGACCAGTGTTTTCAGCGCAACCGAAATCGGTACACTTGATTAGAGGAACCAAAAGTACCTTTTAATACATACTGACACTTTGCCCCAGTTTTCAAAATGGGGATTGGGGGTAGCCCCATAATTTTCATAGGGAAGCCCCATCGAGTGACACCTCATTTTGAAGGTCTTAGAAAGTGTTGATGAGTGCTGAAAACTAGACGTCTCTATCTTAGCAAAAAAAAAATGGCGTCCATTTTAAGATACACAGAAACTTTTATTACGCCGAACTTTTTAGCCAGTTTTTTCAGTGTAACCAAACTTGGTACAAAACTATCTCTTAATGCATAATGCATACTGACACTTTGTCCCAGTTTTCAAAATGGGTGATTGGGGGGGAGGTAGACTTATAACTCTGTGTAACTTAAAGCCAACGCCATTTCTTTCTTGGTAAAGATAGAGACGTCTAGTTTTCAGCAATCATCATCATTTTCTAAGACCTTCAAAATGAGGTGTCACTCGATGGGGCTTCCCTATGAAAATTATGGGGCTACCCTCCAATCCCCCAGTTTGAAAACTGGGGCCAAGTGCCAGTATGTATCAAAAGGTACTTTTATTTCCTCTAATAAAATGTACCGAGTTCGGTCGCGCTGAAAAAACTGGGTTAAAGTTATAAAGGCGTTTCCACACTTTCGCCTAATAAAAAGCTGTTTAACTTAAAATCGACGCCATTTCTTTTTGGTTTAAGATAGAGACTTCTAATTTGCAGCATTCATCAACATTTTTTAAGACCTTTAAAATGAGATGTCACTAGATGGGGCTTCCTTATGAAAATTATGGGGCTTACCCCCCAATCCCCCATTTTGAAAACTGGGGCAAAGTGTCAGTACGCACTAAAAGGTACTTTGGTTTCCTCTAATAAAGTGTACCGAGTTCGGTTGCGCTGAAGACACTGGTCAAAAAGTTATAAAGGCGTTTCCACACTTTTGCCTAACCCTGTATACGCTGTTTTAAAATAACAGGAAATAACTCACATGACGAACAATAAAATTGTATCTTGGTTGGGGTCGAACTCGCACCATCAGACTCAATGCGCTAGAAAGAGAGTTGTTTTGATCGATTACGGAGGTAGAGATTTATTATACAGGTTGAACTGAGACTCGTGGCGTGGTCCTGTAATCCAGCTTCATGGAGGTCAGGTTTTTAGGATGATATAGGTCTAAAGTGGCTCAGATAGTCTCAGTGATCATCTGATGATACCCGCATCAACTCCCACCATCGTTAAGACATATCAGACCATCACCTGCGTGGTTCAGAAGTCACGTTAAGCCGTTGGTCCTTGTATTTCCATTTGACATTGGGCTATTAATAATAATGAACCAATTTAAGGAAGAGTCGGCCTTAGCTTGTAGCTAGACTACACCTCATAACTCATTACTACCACTCATCACTTTCATCCTTCACCACAGGCTAACATACCCTCATGAGAGTGGTCGGCATCTCAAATAGTGATTTAGTGAAATAGTGATTTCCGTCTATACTGCAAAGCTTTAATTCAAGCTGGAAAGTTAAACTTCGTATATTTAAGCACTCCTACGAGTCATTGCCGCATTTTATTAAGTGCTTAAACAGCTTAAAACTAATATATTTCAAAGAAGATGCATTAAAACTTATTGAAGACTTTACTTTTCTCATTTTTCTGAAGAATTCTAAATTAAAGAAACTGGGATAACGATTAACGATGGCAAAGAAATACAAACACTCGTGGAAACTGCTTTACAACTTTCAAGAGACCAATTACAGCCCGGAATATAATTCTCTCATTGGAGAACCAGCTTTGCTTTACATTTGAAAATTGTTGTTCATGCTAAAAATTCAATACCTTAAACTGTGAGTTTTATACCCCTCTCAAACTATGCCCTGAATTTATTATTGAACATTGGAACTTTGTATTTAGTTTATTAGATAGAGCAAATTAGCAAGTGTTAGGTATAGTGTTATTAAAACATTTTGATTTCTTGTATTGAAGCAAAATATAAGAGGGTTCAAGCCGCATTTGATACTTTAACAAATATCCCAAGTAACTCCATAAACTAAAAGATAAAAGTAATAAAGTTTGGATTTTAAAACCCCTAGGTAAAATGTGCAGTGAGTGAGTTATTGCCATTTAAAAGTTTAAAACAACAGCCAATTCGTTTTCATGATTAAACAGTATGTACTTTCTCCCCCGTGTTTATATTGGTAATCTAATAATGCGAGCAAAGTTTACTTCATGTCAATAGGTATAACCGTTTTTCATATAAAACAAAATGGTGGCTGCTTGGAATACAGAGAATTTATGAAGGTTTTAGTTATGATGTCCCCGTACGTACTTGACCCTGGAACAATCCTCAAATATTGATATAAATTTCTTAAACAGCCTGTATAACAGTGCGAAAAGAGAGAAGACTTTCAATGTAAATGAATCCTGTGGAACTGATTGGTTGCCTCGCGGCAGTCGGTTAACTGAACTAATTAATTAACTACGGCCATGCAATAAAGAACACCGTGACAAAGCATTGTATTTGCCGTTATTGTACTACTCTATGGAATATTTCTCACAATTTAACTCTTAACTCAATTTAACTCGCTTTCGGGGCTGGTATCACAACTATAAACTAGTTCTTCCAGTTCACACCGTTACTGAACTACTCAATGGAATATTTCTCACAATTTAACTCTTAACTCAATTTAACTCGCTTTCGGGGCTGGTATCACAACTATAAACTAGTTCTTCCGGTTCACACCGTTACTGAACTACTCAATGGAATATTTCTCACAATTTAACTCTTAACTCAATTTAACTCGCTTTCGGGGCTGATATCACAACTATAAACTAGTTCTTCCGGTTCACACTGTTACTGAACTACTCAATGGAATATTTCTCACAATTTAACTCTTAACTCAATTTAACTCGCTTTCGGGGCTGGTATCACAACTATAAACTAGTTCTTCCGGTTCACACCGTTACTGAACTACTCAATGGAATATTTCTCACAAATTAACTCTTAACTCAATTTGACTCGCTTTCGGGGCTGGTATCACAACCATAAACTAGTTCTTCCGGTTCACACCGTGTGCAAACTTCATAATTAGATTGAGATATGTCGGCTTCGCTGCGGAGCACCACCTTCATTCTCTTTCAGCCAATCAGTTATTTGGTGTTTTTATACCTTGCAAAGACCGAAACTGGCGTCAAAAAAATTCCTGTCTGTCTGCCTGTAACGTTTTTAAGGCATATTAGACCGTTTAAAACTCAAAATTGGCTGAAACTATGGCGGTGAATCTTCGTTTGAGGGTTAAGCCCATTACGCAGTGTGTCTTTAGCTATAATTCTTATCCATACAACATACACAAAATAAATAGCAAGGGGCCAAAGTGGACCGTATTCGGGTTTTACTGAAAGAGTTAAAATCGTATAAAAATTGTTTACTTTCAAACCAATACAAAGGTTATATGAACCCATAGTTACACATAGTTATTAAACATTCTTATTTGTGTTTATTTCAAATAACAGCAATTTGGATTTTATACAGGGTCAATTTGTTATCAAAAGCCCGGAACGTAAATTTAAATTAAGCTTTTGGAGAATAATTTTAAAACTTAACATTACGGGCGGTAAAAATAACCATAAATGACCAACCAGTTTCGCCGACGGGCATTCGAAAATTCAGGTTTTCCAGTGTCTAGAAACTACAAAACCTCGCGTAAACTTTGAACACGTGACTTATAGTTCCTTTACTTAAAACGCACAGTGGAAATTCATCGTAAGAATCAATATTTTATGAAGCGCAAATTTAAAGGCACAAAAAACAAATATTACTCAAAATGTCCACAACTCTAAATCCTACATGCGCTTAGGTCGCCCCTCTCTTATACGCGCGCGAACTAAGTTGCATCGTTATATTTTGACATCCGTACTTAACACTACGTTTTGTTTCGAGTCATCAATAAAACGAATGATTACAAAAGCCAACTTAACACTCAATCCACGGTAAATTAAGTTCGGCATTGCGTTTCAAATCCCTCATACAAATTGATTGGTTTTGTCACAGCCCATTAGTTTTAATCCGAACATATTTCCAAGTACTTGGGATTACCGGTACATATTTTACACATTACTTTCGGAGCAATTTTATCAATTACATATTAGGATTTAGAGTTGAACATTTTGAGCAATGTTTGTTTTTTGTGCCTTTAAGTTTTCACTATGTATAATGGCGATTAATTTATTAGTGAATTTCCTTTTGAACAATTAGATACTGATGCCGTCAGCATGGTAGAGCCTATGCCTTGAATCACAGGAATTGGCACTAGTTGTGAAAATCCCCCAAAACACGTTTTGAGATTTGTTTTTCAAAACTGTATATCCATAGTGTATGTGTAACTTTTGGTATGAGTTCTGTATATGTATGAGCTCTCTACAGTTCGAACCGTCGTAAAACTTGGGATTAATGTATCGTTCAAGGTTATTAGCCAGTAAAATCAGAATAAAAATCAGCAAAAAATAAAATTTCCGTTTTTATAAAACATATGTATTCAAATGTCATTTTTATACTAAACATTATACTAATCCACATTTAGTCGTTACAAATGTTTTTTCAATAACAGCTGAATGATAAGTAGTTAAATAACATTTTAAATGCGTTTATATAATGTATTAAAACCTGCAGTTAAGTATCACGTAAATTTAAGGCAGAAAGTCAAAGCTACGCTGACAGCATCGTAACAACCTTTATACGAGCAATAAAGCAAAAAATTACAGTAATAAATTGCATAGGAAATTCGTGTCAATCACGCTAGCGGTGCTCTAGCGCTTAGCTGCCCATCGGCCTGGTGTTTCAAATTAATCCCGAGCTAAGAATGCATTTAAGTTGAGAAAGTCAGGATACGCTGGTACTAAATGCTTGGCTACTAGTATGATTGAAATTAAAACACTTTGTGATTGATAACACAGATCAAAACACTAAATCAATATTTGAGATGCCGACCATTCTCATGAGGATATTTTTAGGCAAATATGTGGTTAAGGATGAGTGTAATGATTGGTAGTAATGAGTTATGAGGTGTAGTCTTGTTACAAACAGGCCGACTCTTCTTAGAATGGGCCATTAATTAATAGCCCAATGACCAATGGAAATACAAGGACCAACGGCTTAACGTGATTTCCGAACCACGCAGGTCTGATATGTCTAAACGATGGTGGGAGTTGATGCGGGTATCATCAGATGATCACTGAGACTATCTGAGCCACTGTGATATCATCCTCAAAACCTGACCTCCATGAAGCTGGATTACAGGACCACGCCACGAGTCCCAGTCGTAAATGCAGACTGCACTACACAGGTTTAGAACCAGTGAGACTTTACTGACAATTGAATTGCTACTCTCACATGTGAATGTGAAAGGCTTCCGGCCATGTGATGAATGATACATTGAGAATGGAATGAACACAGCTTTCCACTGCATGTTTTAGAGAGCTGATTCCACCTGCCTCCAGACAAAATCGAACAAACGCAATCACTAGAACCAATTCAACGTACATGCTAACAGGTCACCATCTTGTAGACTATGAATTTTTCTTAAAGTTTAAGTAGTGTGGGAGATAATAAATAATTATTAGTGATAAAGCCGAAATGGCGGTTATGTCAGTTGGTAGACGAAGCGTTTTTAGTGAAAATGTTTTTCTCGATGTTCTTTTTATTTTGACTTAATAAACCTACCCCCAAGTTTGTAGCACCCTTCTATGAACACCTTGTATAATTTAATCTAAAGAGGAACATTATTCATTATTTCACTAGCGGTAACGTATACCAGAATCAGATGTAATATATTCAGTTAGTTCGTGATACTCTGTGTGTCTTGGTATCAACTATTCATTGACTCTCTCGATGTCACTTTGCCTGTTCATATTGACTTTGCAACTCTAATCAGGTCAGACCTTGTTTCAACACAGCTGATAAACTAATGACATTTTGTACTCTCGGGGAGGTATAGAACTTTATTTTATTTTGTTTACTCTACTATCAATTCCTAGGCTACATTAGCTTGAGAGGATTAGTCAACCGAACAAGAACCCATGTTTACCACTGAAATAGCGGAGTGTTGGTTATTTCTCTCCGGTGGACGAGGAGAAGGTGGAAATCCAAGTTTATCTTATGTTTCAAAAACATCGGCTCTAGTAGGGTCGTCTTCTCAGTTCTTTGAAAAGTCACGCGTGCCGCCGACCTTGCCAGTCAAGAGAAATGGTAGTAGCGATATTCCAACTTTGCTCCGCTCACTCAAAAAGTGGCAAAACATGGTTTCGTAGTCCCCTGTTTCCGACACCGATAATGAACCGAAACGATAAATGCGAGTTTAAATGACAAGGTATAGGAGTGATTTACTATCTTCCTTATATGCAAAAACTGCAAAAAATATAATACACTTGAAAAATTATGATACACTTTTAAAAACCCCTATTTTTGGCTACCTTTAACATTTTTTAAATACTTTTGGCGTTGTATTAAAACATGTCTTACAAACCCAGAGGCAACCTTTGAGAACATGGAAAACAATGTTTTAAATATCTACACCAAAAAAAGTGTCTAAACGAGGTGTCAAAACTGCGAGAGTATGTTTTGAGCAACCTCTTCTGTGGTGATCAATCCTCTGATAGTTTCACCTTTAATAGTAATTTAGTTTTGATTTACTTTGTATTTAATTTTCATAAATCGAAAGCATTTATTTATTTAAAACTATTTATATATGTATATTCTTCAGTTACACGGATAAAATAATATAACACAATGTAGACTTGTAGACCCTAATAAAAACAATAGTTACTATTGTTGGGGAGGAAATTCCCTAAACATTACTTTGAATCAGTCTGGAAATCTAAGCCAAGACACGTCAGTGAACTTTAAGAAAGGTGAATTTAAATTACAAATATTCAAATGTAAAATGGGAATATGTTATCACTCTGTACGACTGGCAAACGTTTATGTCAGAAAAGTCATCATGCACGTAAACATGATACAAGTCTGTGCAATATCCTTTGAGTTAAGAGGCTTCTTCTTCGCGGTATCTTGATTCACGTCTTGTATTGAGTGGGAAACATTGCAGACAATATCCGACACTCGTGACAAAAGCTGGATTATTATAGTGCACGAGATTTTATCCTACATTGACTGGGACTCGTGGCGTGGTCCTGTAATCCAGCTTCATGGAGGTCAGGTTTTGAAAAGCGGCCGGATAGTCTAAGTGATCGTCTGATGATACACGCATCAACTCCCACCATCGTTTAGAAATATCAGACCATCACCTCCGTGGTTCGGAAGTCACGGTAAGCCGTTGGTCCTTATATTTCCATTGGTCATTGGGCTATTAATTAATGACCCATTCTAAGGAGGAGTCGGCCTTAGTTTGTAACAAGACTACACCTCATAACTCATTACTACCACTCATCACACTCATCCTTCACCACATATTTGCCTTAAAATACCCTCATGAGAGTGGTCGGCATCTCAAATAGTGATAGTGATACTTCCCAACGTCTGCACACCAATCGGAATTATTACAAAAAGAGACATTTTTCTTTGTTGTTCCCAAGATATATGACAAACTATCACTGTACGATCAGCGATGTAACCCTACTAAACCAAACACTGTGAAGATAAAAGATTTGGCTTGTTAAACAAGGCGAAGTTAGGACTGCAAAGTTCTCTCTAACACTCAACTTTGACCTTTACCTAGCGTCACCGTATAGTCACATTACAAATCATAAGTAGTGACTGCGGGGATCGAACCGACGCCACCAGCATGATGAGCTCCGGAGTCGCGCACGATACCAATCCGCCGCGGATCCGCTACTGTACAAATCAAACACTATATTTTACGTTAAATTATTAGTTGATAATATGGTATCTATCGACTAATTGTGTGTTGAAGTTATATGTATAACTAGTTTATAAAGCACATTTTAGTAGCCTATAATTATTTATACGACCCAAAGGACTAGTATAACTGTAATATGTGAAATCAAAACCGTCAAAGTAGATCTTATAAATAAACCTCAACAAATTCACGTTGTTTATACGGGTTGATACTTAATAAGGTTTTATCTATGAGGTTTCTGCTAATGGAAAAAGCTACTACTTCCTCAATTAATATACATTTTTTCTTATTACTTCCAACACCTCAGTTTAAAATAGAGAGGCCTTAACGACTACTTAATAATATACATTTAATTGAATTACACGGTTATTTTTGTACGCTAGGCAAACTTTGCTTTGTAAATAATGAATTAAGTGCTACATTCAAAATAAGGTCGTTGTATAAAAACGAGATTTATTTGTTAATGATGACACTACAGTTATTGAACCGCTCTCCATGCCAACTTCAAGTAGGTTTATGGTCCTTGTCACGCTGTAGGAGAATTTATAGCTGGATTTATAGAAACTTCGAGATCTAAGCTT